>JAQFYQ010000147.1:0-20863 GCA_034694885.1 Buchholzia appendiculata | reverse complement strand
TATGTCGAGGGGGGGGGGGGCGTGGCAGCCATCAACATACTCATAGTTTTAAGTAAAGAGAAAAAAGTCATTTGGGTTGAATCCGTAAATCTCATTAAATGCGGCCCTCCATAATGACCCATACTAAATCGTCAATTGGTCATCACACAATGATCTAATATTTCAATGCGTCGAGTTTTGCATGACCACACCCCGTGACAGGTTGAGGGACTTACCAATGCTGAGAAAAGAAAAAACTGGGATTTAGAAAATTGGTACTATTCGCATCCCAAAGCTCTCGACTCGACTCTCTCGACTCGAATGAATGAATGAGTTGCGTGTGTCCAATTTCTTGTTGAAGACAGATATTTTCTGTGGCGCATTACATGCAACCGATTCGTCAATTAGATAACATAGACTAGCGGATCAGTAAAATTGAAGTTTAAATCCTGATCACGTTCGTCGAATGACGTCTTGAAGCTATGAAGTTGTCTAAAGTTTTTACAAACTATTAGTTTCAAGCAATTCTCGTCTTTTCCCGAAGTGCACCTCTGCATCATCCCTCGGGATGATGCGCAACAATGTCATGGGCGGATCTTGCAGACAAAATCGGCGAACAACGTAAAATGGGGCATCAGCAACGTCAGCTGTATTTACTGTATGTCATGAATTTTCAACCTCATATAAATGTAATATCAAAGATTTTACACTTCGGTATTGCTACAGCGGTAATGAAAGAAAAATTTTATACTCTTCTACTCCATAGGGTAAAATTTTGGAATAGAGTTAAGGTTTCTACTTCTGAATATAAATGCAAGATCATTTTCTTTCCACACAAAGCACAAAATACTGAAGAGTGAAGATACACGTCGTCGTCATCTCCTCAAGCTTACAAAACAAGGAAGTAGGCCTACTATAATAATTATCTTCATTATCCACGTGATCAAATTATACTGGCTTTGTTTTTTTTTCTAAGGCAGATACAAAATATGAAATTCCTTGAAATTAACTTGACATTAGTATGTTTTGGTTATAATATTTAATAATGCCGACTTTCAGTTGTTTGCATTGCCATTAATTTATTTTGAAATGCATTTTCATTTGTATTATTTCTCTGCTACAAGATTGTGCGAAATAAAGCTACATATCATTCGGGGTGATATGCGGTACAGCATACTACTAAATTACTTATTTATTCCTATACATTATCAGCTAATATTACAAACAAGAAGCAAAAGGTCTTCAATAAGGGTAAAAATTTTCAAACTATTTAATTTTGTTCCATCATTTTTGAATTTATATTTGTTGCCGTGTGTTTTGATGAAATAAATAATTATTATTATTAAGCTCCCGAAACCCTTTGCTTCTATTATATAGTTGGTCAGAAAGAGCCGTTTTACAAGCGAGCACGATATAAGGCCAAAAATTAAAACGCCGAAAATCAAAAGGCCGAACGCTCAAAAGGCCGAACATTCAGAAAGTCAAATGTAATAAACGCCGAAGACTAAATAGGTAGAAAATCAGAAGGCCGAACGTTCAAAATGACGCCGAGCATTCACATGGCCCAAGATTCAAAAGGGCGAATGACCAAAAGGCCGAAATCAGAAGGCTAAACATGTCCGAACATTCAAAAGGCCGAACGTTCAACAGGTCGAAGGAATCTAATCATGTTGGAAAATTCGGAAAATGTTGCAATAAAATGATGTAATGAGGCCTAAAATGCACATTATTATCGATGTAATTAATGTGATACTCCATCTAGAAACCTAAACATAAATCCTCTGTAGCTGAGGGGCGTCACTCCTTAAATCTAGTCACTGTTGAGTGATGAAATATTTAACTTCAATTCAAGAATATTCATATCTGCATCATCGTCCTCTTTGTCTTACTATAATAATTATCATGTAATTAATTATTCGGTCTCTTGAATGTTCGGTTTTAGAACATTCTGCCTTTTGTAAGTTCGGCCCCTAAAACGTTCGGCTTTTGGTTCTCGGCCTTCTGACTTTCGACCTTTTCGACCATACGATTTTATGATTGTTCAGCCTTTTGAACGCTCGGTCCTTCAAAGCTCGGCCTTTTGAATGTTCGGCATTTTGAACGTTCGGTCGTTTGATTACCGTGCTTTTACGCTCGGCCTTTTGAATTTTGGTCTTTTGAGCTACACCTTATTTAGACAATCCGTTTGCATGCATCGAACTATCCAATAGTCACTGCCAATCATGGTTTAATAATAATGTGTATCAATTGCTGGCCAAAATTAGCGGCCAAAATAGGTGGTTTCCCGTTGACGTTCTGTGTAGGTAATTAACCTTAATAACTATATAAACACGGACGTAAATCCACCAATGACGAAACTCCGACGTGGCAGATTTCTGCTACCAAGAGTCCGCACTTATGGTGAGACCTGCTGCGTCCAGTCCCAAGTCTGGGAACGGGGCCAGGATTCAGAAGTCCCGAAGGAGGAGGGGTCGCGGCTTGAAGGGAAGCCCTGTGCTTTTGAAACTTGCCGCTCTCCCTGTTAAAGAGTCCGGCCAAAGAAACCGGTGGGGGAGAGGAACCTACAGTTCCACCAATGACGAGGGGAGCGTCCTACTCAATATTTTTGTTGGAAGCTACGGTATAGGGAAAATGCCTATGATCCCCCACTAATAATCAGGGCGTCGTTTCCTTCCATGATCTGTCCCCATTTCAGATCTGCATACCCTTAATACATGTACCGTACCGCCCATCCGATCCCTTCAATATTTTGGTTGATGGGGAAGGTTCAGTACATGTTTCTCAATTAAATCCACTCGTCGCGCTCAAATAGAAATTCAGTTCTTCGCTCATGTATAGCAAGTGTTATTTCCAGATATCTGCAGATTTATTACTGCAAACTTTAAATTTCATGCTTACCCCGCTCACTCCGATAATTCCACAAAAACGTAGATGGAATGTTCGGCTTCTATAAATAGAAGATTTGAGATTGGAATAGGACAAAGCGATTCAGTTACTGCATGCGTTGTCGCTTGACAGCTCTCCTGGGGAAACTCTAACTTGCAAGTGTTATGGGATTATCCCGATCGCCTGTGGAACAACTGAAACTCAACTCTGATCTCTTTCTAAAGACATGTCGAATCTTTGACGTGTTGAGCCTGTCCCTGCACCCCTCCCCCGTCCCCCCCCCCACACACACTTATTCCTCGCCTCAGTTACCACGTGACGTGCCCCCACGTGACCACGTGTTTCCCTCGTACACCCAGACACACGTAGTTGATGGTTAATCGGGCGTCACGTGTGCTGGCGGGGGCAGTGGTCGGCAACAATGACAGCGGCTAATGAAATGGACAGTAGATGATAATCGGCGTACGACGCAAAGGCCGCAATTATCAAACATAGAATTCTCAGTTTTCGCTTGGATTGCTACTGCCGCTGTCAGAAAGCTCGGAGCTCTCTCGGAACGTATTCGAATGTTTGCCGACGGAGGTCATTGCGAGCGTACGCATCTTTGATTGATATAATTCTTCTCGTTGAACGTAACCGCAGAGGTTTAGCTTTGTTCCAACGTCATGAGTTCTTTGCCTTCTGACCGATTCATGGCATCCTCACTCTCAAAGTTGTTTGTCTTTGTCAGTGATTCTATCTTTTGTTTAAGGTTGCCTTAAACAAGAGTATCACTGATTAAAAAAACGTTCTAGCATTTTGCGTAGTAAACGAGATAGAAAGGAAATCAAGTCTGGTTTACATTTCAATTTTTGTTTCCAGATTTCTCCATCAAAATATAACAAGGGTTGCGAAACCGGGTGGACACGATCGCTCTTCTCGGCATCAACAGTCGCGTCGAGTGGCTTAAAGAAGAGCTTCAATGACACTGCAACGGCACTCTTTGGATCAAACAAAACTTGGCTAAGTGAAAAAACTTTTGACTTAAACCAGACTTCGAAAGATGAGAACATGCTAGCACATTAAAAACTTACAATCATCATACCAGACTGCAGTGAATCAGTTACACGCTACGAGACTTTAACAAGTGAATACACTTAAATCCTACTCGGTTGTTGGGATGTTGGTTATTAAGGCGCACAACAATGCATGCCAGTGATGCAGTCAATTATATCCTGTGCTGCTATCTTTGCCATTACGGGTGATTTCACTCAATAATGCGGGCCGGGTGACCGCTGCGGGCTGAGAGGACTGCAGAGGTGCGAGAGAAGCTAATTGTTGTGGGCGTCCAACTCCACAGCGTCATTCAGCTACACCCACCATGTGTTGCACACACACAATAGCAGGCACCAGGCTGAGGACAGTTGTCACAAGGAAGGTGTTCCCTTTGCCAACTCACTCGTCACTTCTAGGCAAATTAACTCCAAATCAACAGACGTGGAACCACTTATAAGCGAGGTCGTTCAGTGTCATTGCAATAGTACATTATTAGCATTATGACTACAATATAATAAATGCTTCAGGAATATCATTCAATTACATTGTGACTAAATTGCTGACAAGTTCCATAAAAAGACAAATAATAACAAACAGCAACTTATCGAATAACTGTGCGGCTATGCGCTAGTCCCCTCAGACTAAATGTCAGACAAGCACCGATAAATCGAACTGCTTCATAATTTATGAGAGAACAATTTGATCCCACTTCAGACACAATGAACATAGCATAATCTCGTGTGTGTTTCGTTAGTAAGATCTGCAAGACTGTAACTGATAGCAAAATTGTATAAGAAATATTAAAATGGAGTGTCTGACTACAATGAGACTTATTCGTGTACATTTAGGGCAAACTACCAAATTAAGAATTTTTGGCAACAACCTCCTTGTATGTCATTCGTTCAGTTAATATCACAGTGCAATCCAGTTATTTAGATGCTAGACGATTTCATGCATAATACGTAGCATTAACTGATCTACCGTTGAGTGTTTACAACACTTATAACTTGCACAAATGTATTTTAAAATATGCGCAGAACTAGAACTTAGCTCTATGCCAGAATATATTTGCCACTGGTGACAAACACCTTATGACGATGTGGTTTAGTACGTGGTCAAGTTGTCATCGACGGGGCGTGATTGGTAGTGAGACAAGAGCTTGACGCCTTTGCTTAGCATGACTCCTGTCTCCCCGTCAATAGGCGTCAAGGCTGCAGTTAGCGCAACATGTAACGTGTCAGATATCTCCGCTGTAGTTACTCGGCGGCGGTTGAGAGATCTACCCCGCAGCTCTTCCAAAACCGTTATAACCCGTTTTGTCGCCCATCGGGGAATAATTGTCTTCCGGATCCGCTCTCCACTCTGCTTTCCTTCTTTCGCGTCGACGCGTTTCCTGTCTAGACTCGGCGGCGTGATTCTGCCGTAGCTACCCGATGAGCCATAAACAATAAAGTTATCTGCTGTCGAACACCAGACGTAGTTTATGTAAAGAGCAAGAGAGAAGGAGAGACGAAGAATTGCGGCTCTAATTTGATTCGAGTAGTGAATCATTGAAAAACGAATTGACCATTAGGCGGCCCTGAACGGGCGGACTTATTCTGCTCCATTGCTCCAGTAGAGACGGACTCGGAGGTAATATATAGAGCGTAACAATTCTCTCAGTGATGATTTAATTCACGAGAAGCATGTGATAGAGTGATTACTTGGTCGACGCTCAGTTAAACTGGAGCAGTAAGAATCGAACAGATTTCAAGAATGCTTAGAAATAATATTAGACTAAATAAATCTGACAATTTTGCATTACTTTTTATTTTATTTTAAAATGAAAATCATAAACTAGGTATATCATTGTTTTCCTAAAAATTATTTGTTTCAAAATAAAAGATGAAAATTTACCAATTCTTCTTTCGAGAATTGAGAATCTAACATTTTCACTGAGACAAAACTGTGTTAGCGGGCTTCATTTATGACGATGTGCTCTTGACCAGTTATCTTATATAAAATCTTTGATACATCCTTAAGTAAGACAAATTACGCAATGTATAGCTGAACCAAAAACAATAAATTAAACACAAAATACATTAGATCAACATTAAATTACATTACAAATACATTTAATTATTCTCTTTAATGAGTTAGGCTTATTTCAAGCACTGAAATAAACCTAGCGAATACCATCGCTTTATAATATCAAACAGGTTGAAACTCTCGCTGCAGCAGTAACAATGTTCGCTATTAAAAAATATGTTACAGGCTGATTTTTTTGAACCAATCTGTTTTTGGGAATTTAAATAAATTAGTCCAAAATATGTTTATCTGTTCATTATTTGACCCGGAAGCTGTTTAGTTAAAACTAACGTGTTGTAATTTTCATGGATTTTTATCCTCTAGATAAAAATCTTTTTCTTTGTTTTGTCGACTTTGTTTTGGAAACGTACTTTAGAGTCTTTACTATGACCGCTGGAAAACAACCCGGTGTCAAGCTATGGTCTTACCCTCCCAAAATTGCATTCAAATTTCAAATTTTACAGAACCAAACAGTAGTCCAGTCATTATTTTTGGCATTTTTTCCAGTCAGAATGTCGTTCTTCACGTAGGAATTTTTCGCTTAAATCTAAAAATGAAAAAACTACAAAAACTACAAAAATTCCGATATTAATATTTAAAACCAGTACATAAATATCCTCCTGTTATTACATTTTTAAAACCATATCAAATCATCTTATAACTACTATGCTTGTCAGAATTAAGTACATTTTGGTTTAAAAATTCAATGCATTTGCGATGAAACAACCAGGAGGATGCCAAGATTCCGTAAATTTTTAATACGTCGGAATGTAGACTCGTAAGATACATCGAGTTCATCAGAATACATCTAAAGACAACTCAAGAAAGCGAGACGATGCATATAGCTGTTAGGTAAAAAATTAAAGTAGCTAGAAATGTATAACATACATTTTTCTTTGATGATTTAACGTGGTGAGGAGTATATTTCTATTTGTTACTACTGCATTTATTTATATTTGTTGAGCTACTATGTTTACTGTATGTGCTTAGCATTGTAACTTATTTTCTTTATGTTTTTTTCTGTTCATTTGTACTACCATCGTTTTATGGTGAAATAAAGTTCATATGAATATTGCAATATCATAACATTTTACAAAAGTATTTCGTTATACTGATAAATATCACATAAACAAGAAATCGACATAGATAGACAGTTTCATGTTCAGATATATGCAGTTTTGTATTTGTAGCATGCGTATTATTGGTATAAACGCAATTTGTAGCAGTATATCGACATTTGTTTTATTGCATTTAAAGGTTGTATATTTGTATATACATGTATATATATGCTAACACCGTCACAATTCCAGCTAATTCGTACTCGACTTGTCATCATTTGATTGAGAGATAAAAGTTATATCAGACGGAAGTGGTTTGTACATTCTTAATATGCAATTTTTTACTAGCCAATGAAAACCAAGATAAATAAGATATTAGCATGTATACCAAGAAAAAACAAAGCATTATTTGAAATCAATTATTTTCACTGTTAGTTCTTAAAACTCAGCCAAAGAATCAAAGCTTAGCACTCAGTCAAAGATCAAGACCAGCAGCACATTCTCAAAATCAACTCAAACGTCAAAGTAAACAACAAGGTCAATAAACACAGCAATCAAAGACGCAGTTCTCGTGAAAAAAGCATAAACTTATTGGTAACCGTGAACACTGAACGTGATGAAATAAAGCAATCAACAGGGTCAGCATTTAATCAAGCTGACGAATAAAAGTAAGAGAAGCGAAGCAATTGCAAGGTTAGAAGAGGATTTTTTTGAGATGCAGAGCGATGTTTGGTTCTGAGAGCGGTCGATTTAATTGAAACATTATCAGAGACAAGCAGAAGTAACTAGCTGTGGGTTTAACGTCACGTGATACCAGTCACGTGACCGAGTGGCCTCCTATACCTAGATCCTTGTGACGTGATGACAGTATTCTCATCTACTCCTTCTAACTTCATCCTCTCTCTCTTCTCTCTTTGTTTTCATTCTTTTACGTCAGATTTATATAACACAAAGAACCTGCTTGCTATTCACGTGGAAAGTAAGGGGGCCCCCTCCCTGAATGTTGGCCGCTGTTCGTAGTGGTGAGGGGATGGTCTGCCGATAAATCGATACCTCTGGCCGCGGTCGTCGCTACCTCGGTAAACCGTAGCTCGAGAGTTGCTTCGTTGCCGTGGAGGAGATGAAGCGAAGAAGTCGGGGCGGCAGCGGCGGCAGTAGCTGACAGCAGCACGGACGCTATTCCTTTGTCTGACCCGATCAACATTCTCTCTTCTAGATCCACAGCGTTCATCAACCATCCATATCTGCTGCAGCACTGAGAGAGAGAGAGAGAGAGAGAGAGAGAGAGAGAGAGAGAGAGAGAGAGAGAGAGAGAGAGAGACAGAGAGTGAGACAGAGAGTGTTGTAGAACCAGCAATATGTAGCGAGAAACTGAACAAAAGTTGAAATCGAGGAGAAAGAAAAGCAGAGATACACGCTCGCATGAAAGGACAGACAAACAGACAGACAATCGGAGAGACAAGCACACAGACATAGAAAGGGCGAAAACAAAGAAAAGAACGGCCCATTATATTCATTCATTCTTAGACAGAGTGCGTTGTAACATTTGTTAAACATTAACTCTAGAAAAATTTCCCATGTTAAGAAAATTTTAGAGTAAGCTCCAGGGAATGGCTGAATGTACTTCGAATTTTGAGAAATTATACAAATATGTTTTAAAACATTGACAAGTCTTTGGGATGAGTTTTGGCCCTTGGAAAGCGCATAACATAGCATGCAGCTATTTCTTTCCTCCACATTTCACCAGCAGCTATGTCCAACTGCTTGTAGATATCTGTCAACAAACTGCTCGGCTAAGCTACTGCGTCATGTGACCAGCAGCTGCGTCATGTGACCAGCAGCTGCGTCACGTGTGCAGCTGCTTGGAGCAGCGTCAACACTGTGTGGAACAAAGAACTCCCAACAGACAGGTCTTTTTTGCATCGCTAATAGAAACACGATGATTTGTGCTCTGGCAGACTATTACTGGGTGCAATTCACAAATATGTTCAAGAAGTCTATGTTGTGGGTCAGTTTTGGGTGTAATTGCTGTCGTGGGTTAATTGCTAGGTCAGATTTGTTCGTGACGTCTTGAAGTTTAAAAAAAGAAATTCTTGCAACTGGATTACCATGTATACATAATTATGGAAGGAATAAAAATGGAAGGAACGTGTCTATTCAAACATGATATACGTACATAAATGCTGCTAAGATATGGTTTAAATTAGAGAAGATGGCAAAAACTGCAAAGGATTTCACGCGCAAGCACAAAAGTATAATGACAAGAAATTGAAAGAAGAGGGAAATTTTCCGGAACGATTGTTGCGACAGATATTATACACTCCCTCCTACTCATATTAGCCAATAATAGAAAGTGCGAGAAATGAGTCATAATTTTTAGACTAGCAAAGACTACTTTATTTTTGAGTCAAGTGACAATTATAACATTTTCTGTTGTTACATTAGATCAATTTTGTTTCCTGTGAAGCAATGTTCCATATCACGCTATGTTCTATGTGACGCAAGCAGTGTGGAATTCGTGAAAAGATCGGTAGGGGGTCTGACCCCAAATTCCTCTCTGACGAGCGGGGGTTGTGGCGACGTTGTAAATTAGAAAAAACTGACCCCTGGGTAAAATTTTCAAGCGAGTGGAGGTTCATGCCATATGCCAAGTGGGTCAGTGTCCCCACTCCACCCCCGGGGACAAATTCTACCCTGATCCCATGATGATTAATGTTTTTTGTGATAAAAAATATTCCATGTCAATTTAATGTCCCATGTAGCCAATATTCAGTGTCTACCAGTTCCAATTATAATTATTGCAATAATAATTTGTTCACTTACAATTATGCTTAAATTCTTCAATTCAAAAGATATCATGCTAAACGTTGCTGTCAATTTCCATAATAGCATAATTTCACTGTCGAGAGAAATCCGTTTTGTCCTTAACATGATGTTCATTAATACATATATTATTTAAAATCGAGCTATAGGCACAGGTTGCCACCGTCAATCACCAACGGAAAAATTGAAAACAACGTGCCCGTTTTACGATAGAAAGTATCTTCCAGAAACATGTTCAAACTTGGATGTTCCCAGTATGGGATTCGTGAAAAATAGATGGAGAGTAGGACCCAAAAATTCTCTATCACGAGCAGGAGGTGGCGAAGGTCCAAAATTAGGTAAAGCAGACTCCCTGGGCATTTTTTCAAACGAGGTGGGGTAGGTCATGCCATTTATCAGGGTGGTCAACCCCCCCCAGAACCCCCTACAGATCCCACCCTGGATTTTCTAAAACTTGGAGCACAATCAACGTTCCACTCTATCAACGTAGCATCTCCGCATTCTAAGTTCGTGCAAATAAGTTGCTCGTATTTCTATCAACACCTTTGTGTGAAAAGGCCGAACAATTTTTTATCGCTGAAATCGAAATCTGCTTTGCATTTTTCTTTCAACACAGAACGGTCACTCAAATTTTGGTATGGCTGAGGCTGGGCCTGGAGGAAGGCAGAGAGGGGGGCAGAGAAACGGAACGTTGTAAAACCACGTAGAGGTGTCCAACCATGTGGCTGTAAAACTACGTCTCAGGTAGTAAAACTCTTGGCGAAGAAAACAAAGAAATCCAATCTTATGCCGTAGGTTTCCACAGCTTATCATATGCAGCGATGACGTATTAACAACCAGCACGGATCGTGCTGGTGGTACAGGAAAGATTTTAGTATGGGTTTTATTCCGAGCGGTTAAAATTAATGCAGGGCCTCCGGCTAATCTGTCGATAATTTCATTATACATTGCGCAACTCAAATTTGCGAACCGAACAAAGATTAATAAAAATTTAATGAGAATTTACAAATTTTAGCTAACGGGGTATAACGAGATGTGATTCTTCAATGGTTAATAGGATATCATTATTCGCGTTTGAATATGGAAATTAAAATGTCATTTGCTGCTGCCTGACCTCCTTCATATAATTAATAAGTGTATTCATTCAAACTAACTACGCTGACAAGTTATAATTATAATTATGTTTATATGTATATTGCATTATTTTTTAATAATTGATCACCATATATTATTTTATTGACATAAATATAACATAAGATGACAGAGAATCAGTACAAGAAATAAACCATGCAAGCAAAAATAAGATGACTAATACAATAAAGCTGCATCATTTAAAAAAGTGTTCCTGTTAATGACTGAAATATGCATTTCATTTGTAATGGACTAATATTAATAGTTCAGATATCTTGTGCTAAACAAACAGCCACGAACATAAGATTATTATGGACGAACGAAGGAATTTAACAATTTTAAAACATATTGCGATGAATGAGAAATAAGCAGTTAAAAGGGGTAAACGAACGCAATTTAATAATAGAATTTTTTGTTAAAATATACGCACCAGGATTTACGCATTATGATACAATTATTTTGATAATAATAATTAATGCTTGGCAGAAGGATGCTATAGCATTATGAACGTTACTTTAAATCAGTGCTTTATCTTCGGCTAGCACGTTCTTATCGAAAGATTAAATGCACACGACATGCCGTCAGGCAAATTATTATGGGATAACACTAAACATTTGATAGCGGAAGTGGTGCGGACGTTCTGACAATGCGCGCCTAGTTGTTTATTGACGTCAGCAGCGGCAGCGACTAATGGTTCTCAGTCAATGCTTCTCTGTCTCTCGGCGCAATGGCAGACGATGTAATAAGTTTATGATCGGTGTTAGCGCAGCACTTAATCTATGTTGCGCATTCAGATCTGCGCGCGCATCTCTCGTAAACCATCCTCTACGTGTGTGTGTGACAAACCCATGGCCGGTGGTGGAAGACTCGTAAATATGGGCGTCAAGCACCTGCAGAGTGACTTCAGAGCAACAGGATGTACGAACTACTCGAGACCATGTGGGAACAATCAACTGTGGAGCGATTCAACGTCGAGGGACTTTCCTGAATGTTGCGTCTTGGATGTTAATTTACGAGTTTTTACAGAAATGCATTGTCCAACACAGGCACACATAAGCGAGTTTCTATCCCACCGCGAGAGCAACTTGTAATAATTGGCGTGAAAGATGTAAACGATCGAGATGTAGTTGGCTTCTAATTATCTGGGCGTAACTGGACCATGTTCTTCATTTGTCCGACATCACCTGCTGAAAGGAAGATTTGTGTGTGAGAGGTCAATCAATTAATAAGTAATAACGAAGTCAATGAGTGACAAATAGTCAGTCTTTGAAAAATGTACTGTCATAGAAAACATGCTCTGAATTAATTACGCGGCGAGAGCAACCAAAGGTGAAGTAGACGTCGCCTAGATGTAACAGAAAAACTCTGCAGCTCATAACGAGAAGAAAACTTAATCTCTCGGGACTCATAATACGTGAACTTTATTTTTCATGTCAAATGTACGACATGTAATTAAAACTTGAAAACTGAAGATGATAAACGAATTATTACGTTGATACCTCTTATTGTTGGAGAAGTGAATGGAGCGGGAAGAAGACCCGTTAACTTCGGCACTCGAATAGGACTTGAGAACATTTTGATTTATTTAACACATCTATTCAGAAAAAGTTCGTTATATACAATGTGGAAACTTCATTCCCAATATTTCTGTTCAAGTCTCGTTAGCTTCAACTTTTGCAGCTTTGATATTACTTCGTCACCAAAGTTTCACCATGCAATCTGAATTCAGTTTAAATTGCGATCTTTGACTCATGCTTAGGTATGATTAGAAAAAGTTAATTTATTACTCTCCTAAACGATTTACAGTGAGACAGTGAGACTGATATGCTCAAACGGTGCTAAATTGTGTTTTCAATTCTTAAATTTGACAAAATGGTTAAATATGTAATATAAACATATTACAATTATATTACTAGCAATTAACAACGGATCTAGGCTTAGTGTGCTGTTAAGTAATTAGCGTAGTCATTACAAACATATCAAAATACGATTTGAACAGACTTTTTAGTGGACAAATTCTTTTAAAAATATAAATTAAAAAAATCATCACACCCTTTCTTACATTAGAATGGTTTCAATTCGGGCACAAATATTGGGCCAATATGGTATCAAGTATTGATCAAATTTTGATCCACAGTTTGAAAAATCACAAAATGATTGTTTCGCATTATTTTTGCAATTACGGCCGTGCAGCTACCTCCAGAAACTGTCAAACTGTCCAGCGGTGTTATTTATTATTAAGACATATTTATGCATTTTATTTTAATATTATTCATTAATGAAGAAACTCTGTTGATTATGCCAGGATCTATGGAACAGCGCATGCTATCAAAATTATTATTATTATTATTATTATTACACGAACTTATTTACGTGACATAAATCATAGTCCAAAGACTTCAAGGGCACGTTACACAATGTCATCAAACACAATATAAATTAAACGTCATAACGCTTCCTAAAAAGGTAGGTCTTTAAAGCACGTTTACACAGTTGCATAGATGATACAGAGGTCACATCAGTGGGGAAATTGTTCCAAGTAGATGCAGCTGCAACTGCAAAGGAACGATCACCAAGCGTGACACAACTTGTCCGTGGCACAACCAGCGTGGGCGTCGAAGCAGATCTAAGCCGACGCCTATAATCCACATCGGTAACACGCTTCACTAGCCAGGTATTCCGGTGCTAGGCCATTTAAGCAACGGAAAACGAGTACAGCAAGTTTGAACTCGATCCTTTCCACAGCACTCAACCAGTGCAGTTCTATTAGCATCCGTGTGACATGATAAAACTTGCGCGATGAAAAGATAACCCGTGCAGAGCCGATCAACACGGACTGCAGACGATCGGTGAGATACGAAGGCAGTCCAGCCAATGTCGCACTGGCGTAGTCGAGTTAAAATATACACTAAGATTTTGGATTTGATGCACACCGTCAGATTAATCAGTCAGGATAATCTTTATGATATTTATATTTGATTTTTTTTATTAAGAATCACATAAAGGGAAGTATTTGTTTAGTCATTACTAATCATTTCAATAATTTTCCAGAGCTAAAAATTGAAAATCAACTTTCGTAGTATAATGAAAACAACATAGGATAATATAAATTAATATAAAATAAATTAAATGATGTGATATAATTATTATAAATGTAAACTAAACCAGATGTATGCGAAACTTTCGTAAATTTTCACATATATTACTCACAGATTTAAAAATACCTTTCGAACAAATCATATATTTAGGTTTTAGGTTCAACAGAAACATAAATTTACATTGCGGAAATGATATTTCGGCGTAATGTTTTACAGAAACTTAAGAGTTAAGGTACTTTTCACTCAATTCAAATGACCACAAAACATTTTATTTAAACGAAACTGCACTGCTTGTGGATGTATCTATACCGGTTGATTGTTTTAGAATATATATATGCCATTTCACATACAGATTGAATTGCAGGACAATGCGTCATGATTTCTTGATCATCATAATCGTTACACTTTAGAATCCAAACTTTTTAGATCCTTGCCTCTGTCGAACACTGTGCATGTATCACGTTAGCCTCAAGATTATAATCTAATCTATCAATCCAATAACCTATCTATCTTGGCTCCTCGTGTCTCTATTTCATAGAACCAAGCACGTTTCACATCAAGCATTTCCGCTATCTATTAGTACATACATCATTGGTAGAATAAAGAGATGCGTTATTAGATATCACGTGTGATCTGATAGACCGAGCAGATGTAGAGAGTCTAACTGGCCACAGACTGACCACGGATATCAATGACCACTACGCCCGGTAGGTGTCTCTAACTCCACTGACCAGTACCGCCCACATCACGCGCCGTGCCCTGGTCACTCTCGCCCTCAACAACGACGACGCACAATACGGGACTGTGCCCTTCGACCTCAAGGCTTCGAGTATCGATGTCAGCGCTGCGTGCCTCTGACCAACTCACCTCAGTCCATCCAATCTCTACCTCGGGTCGAGTTCATCAGCTTCCCCTCCTTGACCTTTGGCTGATTGCCAATCTGGCAGACAAACAGAGCCGTGAACACGAGGCTCTCTCTCCTCCACGTCTGATCTTTGATGCAGCCACGCCGGACCTGCAAGACGTGTGCTTGTGACGGAACATGTTGAACCTCTGACCGGACAGGATGAGCGATGACCAGTGGGGTCAGTCCATAAAGCTCTATTGAGATAATAGGAGCTATTTGTCGCGTCGCATCGACCTCGGGCAGCTTATTAACGCTTGCCTCGTGTAATGAGCAGAGGATAAAGATCATGTTCCATCACCTCTGTGTAGCCAATAGCGTCGCTCGATACTTGATCTTGGGAGTTATTAATAAGCTCTACGTGACGGTTCATAATGTAATGGAACGAGCCGTGGCTGGACGGACTTTGATATCGAATAGTCCGAACACAGTTCTGTAGTATTTAATTAGATTATTTGAAGTACCATTAGTTACAACCCCTTGACTTGTAAACGATCAATTTCATTGGATCATCAACCTATGGGACCATCAGAGCTTTGACTACATTTGCTCACGACTATTAGCCGTGACTATTAACAATCTGGTTGATTTTGTTTGATGTAAGACATCTACGGAGGATTACTGTATGAGACATTACCAAGAACTGTGAAAATTTTTGTTTTGTTGACTTAAGTCTATAACCAAACAAAATTGTTTTTTTTCAGCAGGAAATTTTAGAATTTATTCAAACAGTTCTCCGTTTAAATATGATATCAGCAGAGACAGAGTTTTATCAGGGCACGGTTATAAGTCTGTGGCTAAAGTTTTCGACAATTGCATGCAAAAATGTTGGACAATTGCCCACCGCCGCTGCCAAGCACTAATATTGAAATAGAACCTCTTGACCAGGAGCAATGAATATTGTTGAAATAATGAGAAATGAGTAGGCTAATAAATAGAAAGTAGTGATATATATATATTTAATTCACCAACAAACTTATATGGTAGAATTATACAAATAGGAAGAAACAAAAAATACAAATAAATAAAATAGCAATCAATTATATTTGTAATACATTAATTAATTCGTACCCAAGAGGCCCAAAGTGGCAACGTGGCCACGCAGTATTCAGATAGTTGGACTTGAACTCGTGTACAGAAAGCTCCGTCAGACAATTTGTTCTCGATACCCGGTGTTGGTGTTACCGGCAATTTGAATGTGGAGTACCGTATATAAATTGCACTGATGCTGTATGCTGTAACATTGGAAGTATTTTAGAATGTTTGTTTTGAATTCTACAGTTTTTCGCCACTTCATAAGAATGTATGATAATAAGGATAAATATCTCTAAAATCTAAGAAAAAAGTAAATATTTCAACAATAGTTCAACTTCAGTACATTAATTAAAACTACAAGAACAAAATCCGTTTCAGATCCATTGTTAAACAATTATTATATTACTGTTGGCCTTTCGTGATTGAACTTGGAAATATTTTATTGGCTTACGTTTGTTTTTGTGAACCAATTATTTTATCGAACGATTCTCTGCTTCTATCAGTTATTTTTTAAATATCTATCCGTTTTTGAACAATAGCTTATTATTTTTAACTACGGTTGATTTTAATTATCGAATTTGCATTATTTTCTTATGATTTTACAGCCTTTTAAGCTAAATGATTGACTTTATATTGTCGAATTTTGGTATAGTTAATATGATTCGTTATTCGATTTTGAAGTACATCGATATCAAAATTACGATGAATGACAATACATAATTTTGAAATATTTATCCATAGTTGAACTTCTATTGAACTATATTAAAATTCTAACGGATATTATTTTTGAATCAAGAATTATTCTCCTTGGACCCTCAACTGCTAAAACATCTTACCATAGGCAAAGTTTTTAGGCATAACAATTCTTCGGGGAAATCATTTTACTTATGATTGGCATTAAGCCAAAAGTAAATTCTATGAATCGACGAACGCAATCTTTTGAAACTTGGGTCACAACCCACCAATTAATGTCGTTCTAATGTTAATCAGTTCTAATTGTGTCCCCGCCCTTATTTACGGAACATCTGCAATGTCACTTTCTGCGAGTGAACTAAAACAGTTTAACGATTACATCTAACAGTGCTTTCTGTAGAATTTTAAAACGAGTTGTGTTCAAACTATTGAATATTGTCAGTATTACCGTATTGTAATTAGTTGCATGGCCATTATTGATCGATTGTAATTGATTTAGTCACGCAAACTGTTATTACCTGGAAAGCTGTGCATTTATTCAGCATTAGATTCAGAAGATTACACTGTATATTAAAATTTTCTGGTAAGTTTCAAACTGACTGAGTTCAGAAGTACAATGCTCAATAAATTGTGGTCGATTTGTCAACCTACTTTGATGTTATGATTATGCGCCGTTGCTCAGTTATCTCGCTATTGCTACTTTTGAATTTATGTGTTTAATATTCTAATATTTAATTTCCTTATGTTTTTTAGCTGTTTATATTTGTACTACCATTGTTTTATGGTGAAATAAAGTTAATATAAATTGTTTTCTGCAAGGCTTTAAAGTAACAATTATTTAATTAAATAACATTACGATTTACTTGCAACCGACAGAAACTATCTGTTTCTACCAATTGAATGTTATCCAATTGGTTGGTTTGCTTATTTACTAAATCTTGAAATGTTGCTTTTTACCGTGTTAGTTTTTTCAGTTGTATGACGAAGTATATACTTACGGTTACTTAATTTTAAAGTGATATTATGTGCAATAAGGTGGAATATTACATATAAAAGTCTAAAACTATTGCTCATCCTTGATACTATTGCTCATCCTTGATATTGCTTAAAAACATTTTAAATTAAAATTCAGTGACTACACAATATTATAAGTTGGTGTGCCTTAAACCCCAATAAATAAATCGATCGATCGATCTATCGATTGATTGACTGATCGCCAAATCGACCGACCGACTAATTCATCGACCGACTTACCGACAGATCGATTGATTCATCGATAGACCAGTCAAACGACCGTCCGATAAATAAATCTATCAATCAACCTCTTGCTCGATCAATCAATCAATTATTGAGAATTCTATCATCCGGGTGAATGTGGATTGTATAATTCGAATCAGTTGGGCTATGGACCAGCAGCTGAGGGTCTGTGGACCAGCAGTTGAGTGTTCATGGACCAGCAGTTGAGGGTCTGTGGACCAACAGTTGAGGGTCCGTGGGCCGGTAGCTGAGTGTTCATGGACCAGCAGTTGAGGGTCCGTGGACCGGTAGCTGAGGGTCTGTGGACCAGCAGTTGAGGGTCCGTGGGCCGGCAGTTGAGGGTCCGTGGACCAGCAGTTGAGGGTCCGTGGGCCGGTAGTTGAGGGTCTGTGGATCTGCAGTTGAGGGTCTGTGGACCAGCAGCTGAGGGTCTGTGGACCAGCAGCTGAGTGTTCATGGACCAGCAGTTGAGGGTTCGCGGACCGCCGACTGATTGTGCGCGGCCCGGCATCTGAAAGTCCGTGGAAATGCAATAGAGGGTCCTACTCGTACATGTTCCTACTCACCCCATCGGTTTTTCACCCCTAGATGGTTCTCAACACCCTCTGTTCAGTTTAACTGAACCCCCTCCCCCGTTGGGGTGACAACACCCCCACTCCCAGGGGAGTGTATGGGGTATGCCGCTACCCCCCCCCCCGCTCGTAAAAATTGTTTGGTGTGACTTCACCCCCGCTCGCAATTTTTTTTGAGTGCGGCATTTGGTGCGGTGCTCCGGAAAAATCTTGGTGACACCCCACATTTTTACGCCCCTCTCCCATTTCTAAATCCCTGGAAAATAGCCTGGGGTCCGCGGACATGATAGCTGTTTGCCCGTGGAGCAATTGCGTCAAGATAGTAGTTTTATGACCAGCTAGCTGTTCCTAAACTCTTAATTCTTGTAAATAAATTCACTAGATGGCGATATTGCGTTAGTTATATAATTATTTGTGTATTACATACGTGTTACTTCAATCGACGAGTAACAGGCGATGCTGAAATTATTTCATTTACATTCACTAGATGGCGACGTTTGAAATCGATTCGTGCGTGTTCAATGTTCCTGCCATTAACTGTTATTTCGCTCATAAATGGTTCCTAATTTTCGTTTGTTCAGTTTATTGAATAGTTTATTTGCCTATGTTAAATACATATATTGGGCAAAATAAATAGAACAAAGACAACAAATCATTGAGGGATATTTTGTACCAAGCACAAAAGCGAAGATATTAATTTTGTCTCTTTAGTATGTGGCAGCGCATCACAGCGAATATAACACGAGTGGATCAATCATCAGCTAGTGTATGCTTAATAAACTCATTTGACAGTAGTTTTGCTGATATTGGCTATAATTTTATTCAATTTAAATAATGGTAGTTTATACATGATGCCATGAATAATGATTGCATGATTAACACATAAGCAGGACATTGAATTGCCCATGTGCACTAGTTTAAAGAAGGATGGTTTAATCATTAGCAGAGCAAAATAATTTTATAGATGAGAAGAAGTAAAATTCATATGAAGAGATAGTGACAGAGGGAGGAGCGAGACGAAGAGACGGACTGAGAGACTAACTTCTCTATTCATACTGGCTTCGGCATGACATTCTGGCAGAACAAAAGGCGTCGTTTCACGCCTTGCATCTACCTCTGATGCATGTTAGTCGAGGACAACAATCGTCATGATACTCCGCCGAACATGCAAACCCCTTCCTCAGACAAAAAAGACTTGGCCTCTTGCTACAAAACAAGTTCAAATACAGAGTCAATAAACCGATTTCAAAGTTCAAATTCATTTTCAAATAATCAAGGCAAAAATATTCGAGATTATGCTGTACGTTAGATTTTAAAAAATCTTTAACTGCAAAATAAAGGAATTTAGCGACGTCTGCTAAACAAAAACTCAATTATTCAACTTCAACATGATTATTAGGAATTTGTTTGGTCGTTACCGTTCGTGTTGCATCTGGCTTCAGATGTCTGACTGTATCCTAGCAATGATAAAAGATATGTACTGGCTCACAGATTGACTTGGAAATGCTCCAATATGGGATAAAGTTAGAGATTTTAGCGTGGGGCGATGTGGGCGTAGAAATCATATAACAGATGCACCAGACAAAAAGAAGCCAAACTACAGCCAACTATACAAGAGCAACAATTTCACATCGGCATCACAAAAAGTTCATTTATGGCTTACAAAATGAGGTGACAAACACGGCATCCAAAATCGTCCCCATCGCTCTCCGTAAAATCCGACATCAGCTAATGTCAATAATAAAATCAATAAAACTGCGATGGACACTATAGGAAAGAACAGGCAGAACATTATATAGAGCGCTATAGCTCTTCTCCATATCTTTTGGAAAAATAAACAAAACAGGTACATGAAATAAATGTAAATTAAGCGAAACGATGTAATACTAAGTTATAGTAATTATATGCTTGTGAGACTTCGACTTTGAAGACAGGCAATGAATGCGGTTGATTACGATGTTGCTAAATATTTGCTTTGATCCCGACAAACGTCTATACGCAATAAGATTAACTAACCATTGAGTGGAGAATAATGAGGCGCTTTCAACGGATGATTGACCACCTGACCTGATTTACTTACTCAAAGAAAGATTGATCAACTGACGTGACATACTTGCTCAACGAAAGATTGTCCATATTACCTGACTTACTCAACCAATGATTGATTAGCTGATCTGACATACTTACTCAACGAATGATTATTCAACCTGACTTACTAACCCAACAGGTGCTTTCTGAGACAGGCTTTCATCGACGATATTTTCTTTCTCTAGAAAACAAATATAAACTCTACGCATACACCGAACTTCTGTAACGCTCAGTGTA
>JAQFYQ010000146.1:0-20942 GCA_034694885.1 Buchholzia appendiculata | reverse complement strand
AACCCCAATTACAAACTAGGGCCCCTGACCTACATCACCTCAGATAGACCGACCTGTTATCCGAACAATAGGCGTTGTATCCACAGGAGCGAAGTGATCCCGCTTGGCAGAATCGATTAAGGTCACGTTTAATTACTAATCAGGTTAATTTTTATCAATTAATTTAGCTATTAATTAAATTAATTGATTACACAATTAATCACATTAATCAGTTACATTAATCAATTTTATTAGATGACTTAGAATACCGAATTAACAATTACATGTAATATAAAAGTTCACCCGGGCTATAATTGAGAGGATTTTTGGTTTGATTTTTTTTGCAATATAGTTTCCATTCACAATTTTAAATTTAAGAACCTTTTAAAAGCAATGGAATTATGAACCAAAGGAGGAATGGAGACTGATACACTGGGGGTCAAAATGCATTAAACTTGGGAGCAGGATGTTAAATGGGGCGCTCCTAACAGCTCCGTCAGCTCGAGAATGTTACAGTTAATTCATGGTGCTTGTTAAAAGTGTGAAATTATTATTATAGAGAAACAATGAAAACACAATGAATTTTTTTGTGAAGATAACAAGAAATCAACACGAGTTCACAACCGTTCAATCTTGTTGTTGCAATGAATTTGACACACAAATAACTCGTTCCAGCACATCAACTGATACATGAAAAAGTTCTATAAAAAATATGAAACGTCACACTTCTCATACAAAACATGATAAAGCATGATTAAACACAGAACAGTTTGAACAAAAATATTAAACTTTGTGCTAATATCAAGTACTCATCAATAAACTCATATTGCTTTAAAATCAGTAACAACGGACAAGAAATACAATAACAAATGTAGCATACAATACAGTTAAGACACGAAGTTCGACATGGTTGTAAAAACTAAATTGAAGAGTGTCAGCTTCTGCATACAGGCCTTGCACAGCAACAATGTTCTTACTGAACTCAGCTTTAATGTCCCTGAGCCCTCACGCATAGGCGGCGCGTCAGGGGCTTCGGTGGCTAAGCCCTCACTATCGCGAAAAATGGTTGTTTTTTATGCTCCGCTACCACAGCTCAAATTTTTTTTGCAAGCTCCGCCCGCCTCCGCCGAAATCAAAATGTCTGGCGCCGTCCTGACGGACATTTAACTTTGTCCACATGGACATTAGTTAAAGTCTATACCTGTCTTCAGCACAGACATTATGGGGAAAGCGACTTCTAGACTATAAACTGGTGAAATTGTCGGCATCTTGTACACTGGAATTAAACCAAGACATTCTCAATATGGTAGCACTAGCTGAACTCTGATTTAGAGCCATTTAGATTTAGAAAAGCGATCTAGACTGTGTCTCAGGGTTTCCTAAGGCATCAATTATAGAACTACATATGACAGTGTATACAATTTTTTCTGAGTCTCGTGCTTTCTTTTTATGTTTACAGTTGTAAGTTACTATAAATATTTTAAATTGAACGAACAAAATTGTAAATCACCTCACAATAACAACAGACTACAAGTTTTTAGCAACAGCACTAAAATCAAGACAAAAAACAAGAAGCATTGGTTGTTGACATTTAAAAAGTTGCCAATTTGCTTATGTCATAATAAATCTACTAACTGCAACTAATGAAGTATAATATACTGTAAAAACAGTCCACATTCAATTAGAACAATAATCAGCAATTAAGCCTTTTGCTGTTTATATAAATCTCTAATCTGATTCTCATAAACCTTGCGCACTGCCGGTCGTTTTGCCTTGAGTGTTGGCGTCAAAAGTCCGTTCTCTATGGTAAAAAGTTCCGGACTCAAATAGATGTCTTTCACCTACACAGTGTTTCACAATGGCATTACATTAAAAGAAATATTTTTTGTTATGACATCAGCAGTTTTAGAATCAGTTGGCTTTCAAGTAAATATTTAGAGCCCGCTAAAAATTAACAATTTCAAATTGGAACAAAAAGTCCAATTAAATACATTGTACAGATATTTCCAAAGATTTAAAATGCAATTATCACATGACCATAAATTTAGTTTTAATTATTCTAAACAATAAAACTCAGATGCCAGACTAATTGCTTCGTGCTTTTCTTTTGCAACATGTAAAAGAACATGGCGAGTAGTTATTGTAATATCTGTCCTCAACGAGCAAACAATTATAGGCAACAGTTGCTCTAGAAGAGCAAATATATCATGAATCGCTGGCATTATGCTGTACTAGCATTATACTATATTATTATTATTATCTTAAGGCACACTTGTTTGATACTGTATTTAAATGCTAGAAAAGTACTTTCCCACGCCTCTAATTCAGCTTTTTATTGAAACCTGTGCCTGCTATCGAGTTTTTTTGTATTGTATTGTACTGTATTACTACTAAAACAGAAATATTGTGCAACAGTTATGACACTTTGAAAATTTGATAAAAATTACATGCAATAGTTACAATAATTGCATGTTAATTTACAATAGTTTTGGCTATTCGTTTATGAGCGCTCTTCAATATAAAATAATGAAACTTCAAGCAATTAATCAGCATTTTTGTCTATGAATTATATTACCTGTTCAAAACCTTTCAGGTTTCCTTCCTTTCCTTTTGCAATCAAGTCTTTCAGAATGGCGGCTTTCACATCCTGAAATATTATCAGTGAAATATCAACCAAGAAATACCTCAAAAATAATGTCTATGATTAGAAAGTTTGGTAGTTACACACATTAAAACTAAAAATATTTACTTTGTTAAATTGTTTACAAGCTTGAAAATGTATAAAAATAATTAGAGTTAATTACTTGATAAATCATGTTGCGATGAAATATGTTCCATTTCCTGGGAGAGGACCAGGAAGACCGAGACAGAGCATGCTTCATGAACTGATGGATGGCAAGGAGGAATCATATGTTCAAATGAAAAGGAAAGCGGAGGACCGTGAGTTGTGGAGGAAATGGATACCAGGGACCTGCCTTCAGGCAGAGCACTAATGATTATGATGATGATGTACTTTTGATGGCGTAGAACACATGTCGTATTCACTATTGATTAATGTTCACAAATGTAACCAGCTGGGAAGTTCTGACCTCCTGTTAGTTCTGTTTTATAAACCAGATATTTTCAAATATATAGATTGCTTTATTCATAATTGTTGTCATTGTTGTAATCACAATTGTATTCTTCATTGTAGCCCACTCAGGATGATTGTATTCATCATTGTTTCATCATTGTATTCTCCCTTGTATTCTTCATTGTAGCCCACTCAGGATGATTGTATTCATCATTGTTTCTTCATTGTATTCTCCGTTGTATTCTTCATTGTAGCCCACTCAGGATGATTGTATTCATGATACTTGTGTCATCTGTCTGATCAGGACTTTGGCACATTTTAGTCTGATGTATAGTTGAATGGAAATGTGATTTTTGCTATGTCCTATGGTTATATACCATACAGGTATCTTGCATGAATAATGTGTTACTGAACATTGGGAATAATTTCTGTATACAGTATAATAATGCTTAACACTTTGTTGTCTAATACTATTGTCTAACACTATTGTTGAAATTGATGATATTTGAACTAGGCTAGTTTGTAGTGTTTTATAGTTTAATTATTTCTAAACTGTTTGTTATTTTAATTTACAGTCACATCATTTTAGCCTCAGCCAGGGGTGTAGCTATATTTCATTTATGAGAGAGGCTTGTTTGGAAGTTCAAATGAAGTGATGTTTTGGGTTGGTAAAACATACAGGTATATTTGCTTATTTTCTTCAATTGACCTGTTTTCAACAATTCTAGCCTAATAAAATTTGTTTGAACGGCAGAAGTTCTACCGCCCACTGTCCTCTTTTGACTTGAGTTCCTGTGTTAACAAGTAACAATTATGTTGAGTATCAATAAAATATACCACAATAATTTAGCTTAATTTCATTACAAAAATTCCATTTTTGTGGTGTTTTTTGTAGGATCATTTCAGACTTGGTATGTAAACGTTATACTTAACAATCTATTAATTGAGTATTGATTAACAATTTGTTGACTGACTCTAAGGTCTTGTTTTGCACATCATTTTATTGTATACACCATAGTATATGATTTGAAGCATGTATTTAATTTGACATTCCTGTTATGATTAGCATTTGGTTTGCCCTGTGGAGTCGGGCTTTACAATAGACCCACTGTGTTCGTGCATGTGCTCGAGAGCAGCGAGACTGTTGGCGTCAGGAAGGGCATGCGGCTGTAAAACTTTGCTTCAGTAAAGTCCAGAATGTCAAATGTACATATGCTCAGTAGAGGTTGATCACCGTGAGTGCGCTTGGCAACAATTTCCTCCTGATTGCAGTGGGAAACATTTTAGTAACATCCAACCCACTTTGATTAGCACTAGTTCTAAGACTGGTCAATTTCAGTCTAGATGTTGTAGAATGATGATGAGGTATGACTGAGCTAACTCACGGAAGGGTTCACTGCATTGGATTCACAAATTTCGCGCTAGATCTTGATTTTAATGTGTTTTGTGCACAGATATATATCAAGCTAGAAACAGATAATTGATTTTAAATGATACAGCTCAGAGAGTTATTGTTTGTGAAAATATTATATTCATTATTTGTTGCCATCGTCATATGGTTGTACCTCTATATGAATTACTCATATGGACATCTCATATCTTTGTCAAATTGAATTTATTGACCAAAAATTTAACGGGTGGGTGTCTTTCTGGCACCTACAAATATCATTATTTGTCTTGCCGAGCAGAAGGAGGAACATGGTGAGTCTATTGTAACGACCCAGTCAGACTGGACATAAGAGCTGTTACATATTAAAGTGTAAACATAATATAAATTGATTTTATTTGTTTCTAAGACAGGCTAAGAGTAGTGGGGAGTCTGAGAACTTTGGTGCACATTTATGTCTGTCTGTCTGTTTGTCTCTATGACAATCACATGAATTACATTAGATTGGATACTTATTAAATGCAGAACATGCCATTCTATGCCTAATTATTATGAGTTCTAGAGTGGTACATTAGATGATGATGATGATGATGATCATCATCATCATCACCTGTTTGTAGCCTTACTTTCCCCAAGAAGTCTGTGCTTAGTGCAGACATAGGCCTGAACTAATGATCCTGAAGGCTGATTGTGGCTAGATTTTCATGACTGCATGCCCGTGTTGATGTCAACCGGTGCGTTGATGCCAGTGATGTAGTCCTTGGCCTTGATTTATGCCATGAGGCTGCCTTGAGGCACTTTATTGCCTTGACCAATTTTCCAAATGCCTTGCCTTGCCATGGCCGTGGAAAAAATGCCTTGGCCTTGCCTTGAGAAAAATGCCTAGACTACATCACTGGTTGATGCTCACTATTGTTAGTAAACGAGAAGCACGAAAAGGTCTATGAAGAATTGCCGAGTGTCGAGAGATCGTTACAACAGTTGAACGAGAAGTTGCACGAAGCCAAGCGAGCGAAAGACAGCTTGCAATCTGGTAATATTAGATACCGTACGCATTGCATAATTGTCAGATTGTTGCATGTTAGAGGACAGTGCAGTTAAGCAATAGCACACAACTAATGCTACTGATCCAATAGGAAGATGATGGGGATGACTGTGTTTTTACGGTGCTTTCTCATTACCTTCCTGTGCAGATAATTTATATTGAATTGTTTACCCAGGGTCCGTATATACAATCAGTGGTAACATAGGTAAATTACCTTAACATTGGAATAACGTAACAGATGGACATTATTTAAGTATGGTAACAAGAAACGTAATTTGATTTAATTAATTGCAACATAATTAATTAATTACAATGTAACTAATTAAAGCGTATTTTGAATAACACTGTACTTGATAAATGATATTGATTATGCTTGTTATTGGTGTATGATTTAAGTATACATGTACTAGGTGCTTGTTGTTATTTTGAATATGTTTAGTAATAAGATGTCTGATTAGATGATTGATAATTTGTTTTTACTGAACTGTGCTTGGCTATTGTTTGATAACTTTTCTAGGGTGTTCTAGAGGATGTCTGTGTTATTGTGTCGTTCTTATCAAATTCTGACTGGATATTTCTTTGGATATTTAGACAATTTTATTCACTGTCTGTTGGACTATTTTTGAAATTCTAGGATATTTATATATATAATGGACAAATTTTAATTTGTGATTGAACTTTTATTTCAGTAATTGATGTTCAGTGGTTGATAAACGGTCAGTCAGTGATTGACAAGTGAAGAATCACTAGTGATGTACAAGTGATGTACTGTACAAGTGATATACAAGTGATGAGTCATTTGATGCATGAGTGATGAGTCATTGATGTACAAGTGATGAGTCATTGATGTACAAGTGATGAGTCAGTGATGTAAAAGTGATGAGTCATTGATGTACAAGTGATGAGTCACTGATGTACAAGTGATGAGTCATTGATGTACAAGTGATGAGTCATTGATGTACAAGTGACGAGTCATTGATGTACAAGTGATGAGTCATTGATGTACAAGTGATGAGTCACTGATGTACAAGTGATGAGTCACTGATGTACAAGTGATGAGTCACTGTTGTACAAGTGATGAGTCATTGATGTACAAGTGATGAGTCATTGATGTACAAGTGATGAGTCAGTGATGTACAAGTGATGAGTCACTGATGTACAAGTGATGAGTCATTGATGTACAAGTGATGAGTCACTGATGTGCAAGTGACGAGTCACTGATGTACAAGTGATGAGGCAGTGATGTACAAGTGATGAGGCAGTGATGTTGTGGTTGATGAGTCACTTTTGTAGATGTTGATTAATTTTAGTCGCTGATGTAAATGTTATGTCAAAGGTTAGCCTGGCATTATTTGATACCTTGTATTAAGTTGTACATCTCACCCTATATGTCTGTTCTAGATATTAATGGGCTACTGAAGGCCAATTCTGTCTTGGAGGTCAAAGTTTCTACAGTTCAACAAGACGCCGCCGAGCACGGTAGACTGAGAGATGCATATCGTGACAAGATGGCTGCCCATGCAAGGCGTGTTGCTGACGACGATCATGCTGAGTTTCCTGTCTATGATGAGTTGAGGAAAGAGCGAGAAATTGTTGATGCCTTACGTATGCAATGTAAGTACGCCTTACGTATGTAGTGTAGGTATGCGTTACGTATGCAATGTAAGTGCGCCTTACGTATGCAATGTAAGTATGCGTTACTTATGCAATGCAAGTCCTTATTATGACTGATACATTAGTAACCTACAAAACTTAGAACTTAACCGTATCTTATTTCTGTACTAAAATATGAACTAATGTCTGAAACCATTACAGATTTTTGTTTGAAAAGTATTAAACCTATTCAGTGGTTACAAAACTATTTGTTTTCATTTATATTTAAAACGAGTTATATTTATTGACAAGCAGGATTATTTTGAGTAAAGTTAGCAAGCATTGAGTCAAGCACGACTTGTGATTGGTTCTCCTGTTTTCTCTGTCTGCCAGGTAGCGAGGCAGGAATGGACTGTGAGGAATCCTTGACAGCCAAGTCTGCATTCAGACTGGAGCTGGACAAGGAATTGAAAGTTCAACAGGAACTACAAGCAGAGATCAGAATCACATCTGGACAAGTAAATATTTCCTGTCGTCATGTTAGTCATCGACATTCACTAGGTTGCACGTTGCTGTGTTATCCTCAACTATGTTAATCAGGTTCCATTGGAGTTTTGAATGACTATTGAAAACGTTAGCAAACAGGGACATTGATTTTTTGTTCAGTTGAAGTATCAGAGAAATGTTTTGTAAATTAATTTCTAGGACTGATAGCATATTGACTAATAGACTGATAGCATGTTGACTAATAGACTGATAGCATGTTGACTAATAGACTGATAGCGTGTTGACTAATAGACTGAAAGCCTGTCCATCATTACAGACATTGTGGCTAAAATGTTACAGTTATGCTTGTAATGAAATCTTAGTTGAGTTAGAAGAGTTGTTAACTTGTCGAGTTCTCATCATTACTAAACGAATTTTCAGTCGCAATCATTAGAGTTATTTTTAGTCATCATTAAATTGGCGCTGGGAATCGGGGTCCGCTTGAAAGAAACTAGAGGGCTTAACTTCAGATGGTAAATAAGGAAGATCAAGGCTGACGTCTTTTGATGATAAATAATACCTGTCCTTGCACACATTTAATCACTGCATTTGCAACGCAAAGGACCGGTGGACAAACTTTTTACCAGGAACAGTTATCAGCAACGATTGAGGCTACGCAGCGATATGTGCAATCCACCAACACTCCATCTAACATCCAGAGATCACTCTGGACAGATATGGAATCGGTTGGCCTCAGAACCTGGTGGCGAGAAGGCTCGCAAACAGTTAAGGTGGTTAATGGGCATCTCGTCTATGTCCCTTCCATTTGCCAGCATATGGAACCTTCGACCTTGTGACACACGTGTGGTTAACACTGAACAAATTTCTGTACAGATCAGGGACAGAGCTGCCATAAGAAATAGGCTACCAGTGACCTCTGTGACTGCGGAGACATCCAGACTGTGTCACACAACATTTATTCATTCCCGTTAACGAGACTCGACGGTGGTCTGCAGGTTCTGCATGAAGCAGATTCTAAAGCTTTGGAATGGCTGGCTCACTACATTCATGCTTGAGCGAACGATAAGAACAATACATAATCTTGACCACAATCTCTTTCTCCAGAATAATGTGTGACTCTTGGTTGTACTTACAGTTACAGGTGACAAAAGAAAGACAAGATAAGATCAAGAAAGATATTGAAGTTCTAAATGTAAGTTATAGTTTCATTGATGATGGTGGTTTTGTCAAATTCACGACTAGTATAAGATGGCGTGCGAACAAGAAAGGAGAACCAGTGAGAGACTATTATATTGATGGGAACAAAAGGGAGAGGAGCTAGTCACTCATGAAATTTGTTAGAAAAACTCCTGCTAAGCATTAGGAATGAATTCAGAATTTAGCCCAATGAACTGAAACCGAACTCTGCCTACGAAATTTAGTGCCTTTAAAATATATATTTCTTGCTTTTCTCAAGAGGCAACATGTTTTCATTTCATAACCAACAGTTTTTCAGCATTGATCTGTCCTAGATGTATGAATAGGTTTTGAAAGACTTTATCTAATTCTAATATCTAATAGTAATTAGATGGAATATTACATCATCTCTGTAGATGTCATGAGTGTTGTAAATATAGTAATTGTTTCAAGCACAAACACTCTTTACATCTTTGCGCTTGTACACCTGGGTGAATTTTATTGGTAGTGAAACTAGGTAAGTGTTTGTATGTCTACATGTATGTCTTGTGTGTGTGTGTTTGAGTGTATGTGTGTTTGAGTGTATGTGTGTTTGAGTGCATGTGTGTTTGAGTGTATGTGTGTTTGAGTGTATGTGTGTTTGAGTGCATGTGTGTTTGAGTGTATGTGTATTTGAGTGTATGTGTGTTTGAGTGTATGTGTGTTTGAGTGTATGTGTGTTTGAGTGTATGTGTGTTTGAGTGTATGTGTGATTGAGTGTATGTGTGTTTGAGTGTATGTGTATACTGTGTGCTAGAAACGTAATGCAGCACAGATGACTCGATTACGACATCAGATCAAGGAGACATCAGCTCGAGTCAGACACTTGCAGGATCAAGCAGCATCCCTCCAGGGCAGCATCATTCATCTTCAGGGACTGCAGAGCTAGGAAGATTAGGCAGCACAGTTTATTGATAAAACTATCGTTAAGTTTCTTTCAATGACTGAACACCAGCATGGTACACGTGAATTTGACTGGGCAGCATTATCGTTATTGATGATGATGATGATGATGATGACAGTGCTCTGTCCGAAGACAGGTCCTGGCGATGGTTATATATGTCTTGCGTATTACTACGCTTGACTTAACCACCAACCATGCACAAGGCCGGTGAGTACGAGTGGGCGGCCAAAGGTCCTTCCCGTACAGGCAATGGAGCGTTAGCAATTTGCCCAGGTTTGCTACCAAACACAGTCAGTCGTTGCGGGGAGGCGAACCCTCTATCTTCTCGCTGCTAAGCGTGCGACGCTAACGACTGACCTATTCGGTCACGTTTGTATTAAAGCTCTCAATAATAATACTTAACCACACGTACTCAATCTAGTTCATCTTCCTCTTCATCTCTAACACAGTGAAATCCTAACAAAGCACTCATACATTCTGAAATGACCAAATTTCCAAGTGAATACAATGCCTTGTACCGTCTCGTACATGCTGCATACAATGTCCCAGGTCCCTTGTAATGTGCCAATCTCTCCAATCAATTAGTAGTCCATTGAGAATCGAGACATCATCTTGACCCCCATCTACTTGATTGAAAACCATATTCATAAATCACTAATGTTCTCTAACCTACTTTTACACAAGACTATTGTAAAAAAACACTAAAATACAACTTCTGCATTCATCTTAATGCATCGTGCTTCTGCTTGACTTGCAAGTGCAAAACTAGTTCAAGGTAAACAGAGGTTTTGCTTTCTGCACGTTGACCCCTCTAGGATCAGTAAAGAACTTAGATCTCTTATCTAGCCAAGTGAACGAGGAGGGGAACTTGTCACTGAGTACAGAACACCAGTTGCATGATGACAACTGTCACCAGTCACATAACTGTCACCAGTCACATAACTGTCACCAGTCACTGATCTGTGTAATCAAATCTCTACACTATTCAACCGTTAGTTAAGCGCTGAATAGAGAAAACCCACAACAACACTCAAACGTTCTCGCTTGAGACTTGATTCTTTGTCAAGTCCCATAGAGTTATCTGCTTTCTACAACATCAATGTAGCATTGCTGCATTGTGCAGGTGATAATAAAAAGACCAGTACAAAGCAAAGTAAATAAAAAAGACCAGTACAAAGCAAAGTAACGAGGAGTTAAGTACTGAAATAAGTCATAAGAAAGAAATAAAATCTGATCCAACAGCCTTCTTACAGCCATCAATACTGTTAACAGACAGTTGAGAGTTACTTGATTGATTGATTGGCGTTTAACGGCACGTCAGCTCAAATAGGCTACAGTATATTGTGTCTTCAGTGGATAAAAACTTCACGTTAAAATTCAGTTACAGTAAAAGTAAAAGCTACAATAAATAAAACAAACAATAACGAGAGTTACTTGAAACACAAAGAGAGTCAGTCTAGAAGATATGCTGCAATAAATCAACACTTGATCTAACATCGGGTTCCTAAGGATTTTCAAAACGGAATTCAAGGACTTTTTAAGGACTTCTTCAAGAACTTTTCAAGGACCTTTTTAAGCACTTTTTCACAAGTTCACACTGTGTAATATGAAAAAGTTCTGTAAACAGATAAAACTAGTGTTGCCTGTTAACGCTCATTAACGCGTTTGTTAATGCAAAAAATAACGCTTCTGCTAACACTTTTATCAAATTAAAGCATTGTCACTGTTTTGTAGTGTCGCAAAACAAGAAAAGACTAATAACACTAATCAATGCAAAAAATAACGCTTCTGCTAACACTTTGATCAAATTAAAGCATTGTCACTGTTTTGTAGTGTCGCAAAACAAGAAAAGACTAATAACACTAATGGCTTGGTAATGATTAAAAATTCCAAAAGTTAAATTGAGAGCAGAAACCAGATGGGAGCCGGGGCAAATGAACCTACAGTGTGAGCAGTTTGATTAATGACCGAAACGCATTATAACGACACATAAAACTTGCAATTTTTTTTACAAACTTCTAAAGTACAGCAACGAACTTCAGTCATAGCCTCCATGTCCGTTGTTGATGCTGGTGTAATTGTTGTCTCGTTAAGAAATGTGCATTATCGTCACAGCATTGTCTTACTAGCAGCAAATATTAACCATATATTGCTTCTAATTTTGGTCTAATTGCTTATTTACTATTTGCAAAAAATACCCTTGTAACTGTAACCATTTTGGATTCTAAAAGAGTACAGCAAAAAAAAGGTATCTCATAATAAAAAATATGAACTGTAATGCATTAATTACCATACATTGTACAATTGCGCCATCTTCTGAAGAAAAGCAAGCCTGCCACTTTAGTTTGAAAAGTGATTACTTTTGTAATCCTTGACAAAAAATTTACATTATTGACACAAATTTAGGTCGCTTTCAAGGACTTTTTCAAGGACCTTCGATATTAAAGGAGTTTTTCAAGGACCATCAAAATTTGATGTATCAATGCTAGATGTATCAATGCTTGGAATTGTTTAAAAGCCGATGTTGTTCAAGCACATTCTGCAGCAAGTTTTAAGTGTAAATTATCACTTGTTGATTTATCAAAGTATTGTTGTATACTTGCTTAGTTAGCACAATTAACAATATTCTTATTTAGCGGTTTCAGATTCTTCATTCTTGTTGCGTGTCTTTCTGTAATTTCGAACGTACTATTTAATTTGTACATTTTTTATTAACTGATTATTATTTACAGCCGTCCATTTTAGTGTGTCGTCAACTTGTGGCCTTCTGATCGCACTATTTATGCTCTGTACATTGTATTTGCTTGTTATGTATTGTGTGCGTTGATCAATAAACGATTAAATAAATAAATAAATAACATTTGTTAGAATCATAGTCACTGTTAGAATCACTCACGACATTTGTTAGAATCATAGTCATGGCTATAATCACTCATGACATTCTTTAGAATCATAGTCATGGATATAATCAGTCAAGAAATTTGTTATAACCATGGTCATGTTAAAATCACTCATAGATCTCGAGGCACCGGCCTGAAGGTCGTTGCCTCAGCCTCAACCTCAAAAGTTACGAGGGTCACTGCATCAGCCTGCAGGGTCAGTGCCTCTCACCCAAGTGCCTCAGCATTCAATGTAACAGCTCGGTCAGATCAGCGCAAGCAAAGGCATCACAGTAAGTTACGAGTTTAGAAGAAATGAGATGAGTACCTTGAACGCAGAAGAGCTTGCATATCTCAGTTGTTCCGCTGTTGTGTGCTGCAACAATCTGACTACTTTCAGCATTATAACGACGACTGTATTCTGCAGACTAGTTACTGGTACTATCTTCTTTGTTATCACTTGCAGATACTAAGTATCTACTACTCTTCTGTATAATAGATTACAAATAATCTGCAAATATCAAAGCAATAATTATATACCACAATAGTTTTCCTACATTGTACACCATTGAATGTATTACAAAAAGGAAATATTTTGATTCCTGCCTGAATAGTGGCATAATTTGGGTGAATTATCTTATTTTATGATCATCATTAATTTTAGCATAATTCTATTATCACCTTGGATTATAATTACTTCAATCCAATTTCAAATTTTAGACTTTCAATGAAAACATAGTTCCATTGAAAATTAGACATGCTAAAGGGATTTGGTCAAAGCATACCCACGTGAACATTACCATGTGCATGACAGCATTTTCAACACACCCAGTTTAAAACTCAACGTAGAAAACAACATTTACAATTGGATGTCTTTCCTGACATCATTAACATCATTTTACCACCATTGTCCAGAAAGAACACTGGAAATTGTCAGCACAGACATTGTCATCACAGACATTGTCAGCACAGACATTGTCAGCACAGACATTGTCATCACAGACATTGTCATCACAGACATTGTCATCACAGACATTGTCATCACAGACATTGTCATCACAGACATTGTCAGGGCAGACATTGTCATCACAGACATTGTCATCACAGACATTGTCATCACGGACATTGTCATCACGGACATTGTCATCACGGACATTGTCATCACAGACATTGTCATCACGGACACTGTCATCACGGACATTGTCATCACAGACATTGTCAGTACAGACATTGTCAGCGCAGACATTGTCAGCGCAGACATTGTCATTACAGACATTGTCAGCGCAGACATTGTCATTACAGACATTGTCAGCGCAGACATTGTCATCACAGACATTGTCATCACAGACATTGTCATCACAGATCAACACAGACATTGTCAAGACATTCATACATTGTACACGTGTTCATTTACATCCACAACATGTTGTAAAACAACGTTCAACACCTGCGCTATGTTCTTGATGCGCAGAACAGAAACTTCTCAGTAGTCAAGTGTGACAGTCTAGTTAGAGCAAGTTTTCCATAACATGAACAAGCAGTAACTGTAAATAGTACTCTCTCTCCCTCTCTCTCTCTCTTTCTTTCTTCTCTCAATAAAAAACTATGATCCACGAACTACAGCTCTGATCTAGTACTAACTTCTATCCATAGACAAAGAACAAAGAACCGATTAGATAACTTTACTGTACCTAACAATAGACGTTAAAGACGTTAACGACGACACAATGGTAGAATCGAGTGATGTATACAGCTCAAGCTTCGAAGCAAAGCGTACACGGCTGGCGTGCACAAACAACTAGAGAGAACGTTGTCCTGCAACAGGATCTAGCTATTGCAACATGCAGGCTGCGAGGCTGAGGCGCTCTCACAGCCTGGCAGCCTAACAGAGCTACACGTCGCACGGCCTGCGTCTCGTACGACCTTCAAGTCATAAAACACATGGCAAAGTCAGACCTGCCTTCAACCAATCAACAGACTGCATGCGTCGGCATGCCTACATCGCGCCAGCCAATAGAATCGTCAAATGAGACGCACCCACAAACAATTCTTGAAAACAGCTTCTCACGTCATGCAATAACAAGATCAGTATTCAGTAGGGACTAGAGAGCCCGCAGAGATTTATGAACGATTGGCTGCGGGGAGCAAGAAGATTGAAAATAACAAAACGATATACAGGTAGAGCAACTTAGAAAAAACAAGAGCAGGCCCGCGAGAGAGAGAGAGTGAGAGAGAGAGAGAGAGAGAGAGAGAGAGAGAGAGAGAGAGAGAGAGAGAGAGGGGTTTAATATCACGTTGTTCTCGCCAGAAAGATAGATATAAGAAAAAGAAATAACAGCAAGAAAGACAAGGAGCAAGAAAAAAAAGGAGTGAACAAGACATGCAGACAAACTAATACATATTTTACTTCAAACGTTACCGTACTTCTAAATTATGATAACTAATATAGAACAGTTACTGCATTTCTCATAAATGTTCTGCCTGCCGGAATGTTTCTGATTTCCAAAGTTCCATCTTGCTCTTCTTCATGTTCTTCTCTCTTTCATATGACATCTTGTTTCCTTAAGAAATACACCTAGCATGCCAATTCATGCCAATCCATGCTAGCAATGCATGCCAGAGTGCCAGTGATTGAACCCCATTCACTATTTCATTTCACGCTCTTACATTATTTCCTTACTGTAACAGTGCAGCCATTACTCATTTTGATGATCGTGAATCATCAATGGTGTAGGCTAATTAAAATCAATGTAAGCAAAACATAGTTGTTACATATTAATTACTTATTAAAATTGTAATAGCCTGGACAGCGTGCTCTGTTAAGTAACAGCTTGTCAGGATCAATTGAAGCTGATTTAGCTAAACTAAAGCTAATCTGGTTAGAACTCGATACCTACTCACAACACGGACCCTACTTGCATACCAGCTATTAGATCATATCTAGATCATAGACTGTACCCAGTGCGGTAATTATATGAAAGTCATGGCGTCTTGTTTGCCGTCTGATTGGTTGACACTCCAGAGACTAGAATCAATAGCCTAATAACTTCTAGTCACAGACGCTGCAACTCGGTGCTGACAAAGTAAATCAGTATCATCAAATTGACAAACTAATAACAAATAATTAACTAACAATAATTACTTATAATAAACTAACAAAGAAATAATAATTACTAATAATAAACTTACCATGAGTTATAAGTACTAATGATAAATTAACTAAGAATAATAACTAAACTAATAACTAAGAATAATTACTTACAAGATGTTGTAATTCATTTCCAAACACTATATTACAGTCATTCACTCTACATAAATGTACCAAACTCTAAACTAATGTACAAATGTTGGATTCAGATTAAAGCAATTGTTATTTATTTATGTGCCTCCTTTTGATTGGGATACCTTAAAACGGGATTCATGTGGCAAGTTTTAGTCTATACACCTCTGATCAACATTGGTGCTCTCTGAAGTTCTGAACATTGCCAATATAGCAATTAGCAAGACCCAACTACGGATTTTTTGTGATTTTGTATCCAATAGTCATCCTCTTCGGAACGCAAGCATAGACCGAATTGAACTGCAAGCTGGTTGTTAGCGCAGCTTGCCAACCATTAGGCCACGAAGCAGGAAACCCTATCAGACAAATCCTAGGTTGCAACCTATCTAGTTCTACACAGAAATCGAAAGCACCAGTTCTGGCCATGTTTCTATCATGACTACTAACTGCAATCTAAACCAGCATTAATTTGCATTCTATTAACAGAGACGTTTAACCACAAAAAACTCTAGCCCTAGGGATCTAGAAATTACAACCACAGGCTTCAGTTCCAAGAAAACAACCATCAGTTTGGACTCAGAGGATTGTGAGGAGACTAGCTTAGCATAAGCGGCACTTGAAACACTTAAAGCAGCAGTCAAGTAGCAACGCTTATGCGTTTGTTTTCAGAACTAAGTTTTCAGAACTAAGTAGGAAATTAGAAAGAAACAATTTGTAACTTTTGTAGTAACTAGAATAAACTTTCACATGTTTGAAGGAAATACTTCTAACTGAAAATCGACAGTACAATAATTGTAACAATAGGCAACCTACAAACTTATTTCTGCAAATGAAAGAAGTAAATGAAAGAATAACTCGCTAAACCATAACATCAACATTTCTACACATGTATAGAACCTGGAATCTTCTGATTCCCTCAACTAGAAAAGTTTGTCAGGAAAACATCAATGCACAAAAAGATATTGCTCCAAAACTCCAATTAGAAGATGTGTTAACAAAAATGTGTTAATGGAAAAGTATTTTTGTTCCAAAAACTGCAATAGAGACCATTAAGGAACCCTTTATAAGCAGCAACATATTTATAGGGGACCATAGCCCCTCTTAATATATGTAGTTAAAGCGAAAATTTCATAGATATTTATATTTTTGCTTGTTGATTTATCATGCAAGGTTTATGGCCTCTTTCTTGGTTCAAAATAACTTGTTTTGTTTGTGGTAAAATAGTGGACACCTGACCCAACCACCCTGCATCTGACACTGCATCCAACATAAAATTTAGTCATCATTGGTTACATATCATATCATTCCGTATGTATGTTCCGAGACCAGTCCTTCTGTACAACATCTCTTCTAAGGCAATATGTCATGTATACGACATGTCATTCAGCAAATGCATTTTTCAACTAAATTCATCCGTTTCACTAGTACTGTTACCTTAGACGATGCCTATCAGGGATTTCAGGGAATTAAACCGCCAAATATTGGACGGCAAAAGTTTGCTGCAAAATGCCCTCACCCTGCTCATCAGCAGAAAAGAGTGGGAAAATTCACATCATTAGCTCGTCAAACCCCCCCAAAAAAAATTCTGGTGTTGCCTATGACTGCTACAATCTAATGAGAGAGGCTGATTATATACCGGCTGAACAATACCGTATATAGTAAACTGGTTACTATTAGTATACTTTTGTAGCAACATTTACATTTACAAACAACATCTAGAACATTTTCAATCAGGTCGAGCATTGTGCAATGCTGCCAACAATTCATACAGATGCAACTAATCACAAAACATATCGTCTTCACCCTAAAATAACAAAAATGAAAGAAAACAATGCAAAAAACACAGAATACTGTTGCAATTCATAATCGCATCTAGGTTAATCTCCTTTCAATATTGCATACTATAATTCATGCATAAAGCATAACCTAGCATAATGTAATGCAGCCATGGCCAATAGATAACTGCGCAATTTTAAAATAATAACACGGCTGTTGTTAGAATCGTACTACCCCATCATTGGTTTTCAGCACCTAGTGTAAAGACATCATTTACAATCAAAAGCCCTAACCCTACTTTCACCCATCCTAACCCTAACCTAAACCCTAATTCTAAAAGGGTGACATGATTCTAAACGACAACCGAAATTTCTACGACAATACATAATTAAATAATTTCTATGTTCGAAACAGTGCACATCCAAACGACTTTATATAAACTAACTAATAACAAGTATTAACAACATGACGCAGAATCACATATTAGGTAGTCTTGTCTAATTGTTATCCTTATATATAATAGCTTATCGCCTAGTAAGAGCAAGGATGTCGACATAGAGGCTCGCCTGCGTTCATACAACCTCATTATGTTATGTGTGTGTATTTGGCTTGACTCCTCCCAAGAAGTTTTTAGGCCTAAGGCCAGCCGGACTCTTTGCCACAGAGGATGTCGGCAAGTTTCTGAAGCCTGAGGGCTCACTTCAAACCGCTGAGTCAAAGTACAATGGCATCCTTGTTGAGGCTCGCCGGGTAGGTGTAATGAGCACCTCAGCATACCGCAGTCAGGTAGGTGCAACGACTGCGGCAACCCCTCCACACTTTATCCGAGCTTGGGACTGGCAAGACAGGCCCCGCAAAAAACGGCGAGACCCGGCGGGTCCGCCTAAAATGCGAAATGCGAAATACGAAAAGTGCGAACATTTTCGATGACTATTACAGTCAATTCCGCCTAAGTGCACGTCGCTGAACTGCACACTCCGTTATGTGCACTGTTTGGTCACGGTCCCGTTTAGAGCCCATGCAATTCAATGCTATTTAACTTCGTTTAACTGCAAGACGGCTAACTGCACAATTCGGCTATCTGCACGGTCCATCACAGTACGGTTTGCTATACTCCAAGCTAAATTAGCATCGCTTAACTGCACGGCGGTAAACAAAGAAGTGGCCTGTCTGTATGGACTGCGGACCGCCTAAGAAGAAACAGATGTTCATTGATGTTAATAAATTTCTTTCAGCAAGTCGACACCAAACTCAAAGCCCAGCCCAGTTATAAGGCTGCACTTACGTTATGTGCCTATGTTAACCTCATTATCTCAACGTTCTTACATTGCCTGCTCACATCCATTAATCTATTTCTAAGAATCCACCGCAGTTAGCAATATCTTCCTTCTGCACCAGTAGGAGAGGGAAAGAGGGAGGATGTAGTTCAGTATTTGAAGTCAGAGGCGAGTTCTTACTTTCTTACTAAGCTGAACGGCTGTTTGTTGTATTTATTGTCATCGTGAACTCTACTGTGGGAGTGCTTTGAGATAAATTATAACTCTAGTGAGAGAATTGTAGTAAATTGTAGAAAATGCTGTAGACCTAAGATAGAAATAGAATAATTGAGGAGAGAAAATGTATAGCTTTGTCATTAATCCAGAGTACGGAACTCTTGAAGAGACTTGACGATATAATGGAGCATACAGTGTTTTTGTTTTCTATGTACAGTATTCATACTACATGTAACTCGGTGCATTGACTAACTTCGGCTAACTGCATGCTCCGCCTAATTGCACGACCACAAGACAGTCCCGAGGCCGTGCAGATAGGCGGAGCCGACTGTATGTGAAAATGTTTGCAAATTAACCCGGTTTAGAAGTGCCGACGAGACGTCTAATTTGCAAAAACGGTAAATGCGGAAAAATATTTAAATTAATATTAAAATCATTTTTCAAGCTTAATCAGCTTGAAAAACACGTTCAGAAATCGTTTGACACGTTCCGACGATATCAATCGCGGACGAGACGAATTACAAAATAATCAAAACGGGAGATCTCTTTATGTCGACATGACATAAAGTCGTGTCGTAAAGACTTCTGTTGGTCAAAATAGATGATGTCGACCAACTTAGGGGTCATTCAAATATGACGTCACGCAATTTTTCAGCATTTTTGATCCCCCCTCCCCCTTTGTCACAATCTGTCACACCTCGCGACCCCCTCCCCCTAAATAATGACGTCACAAATCTGACCCCCCCCCTCTGAGTGAAAAAATTTCTGACGAGCGGGGGGTGGGGGCGATCGATAAAAAACAAAAAAAATTCCAAAAAAGATCCAAAATTTCTGAAAACAAATTGTTGGCTACGCGAATTTTTTATGTGACGTCACGTCGGACTAAAACTCTCCTCCCCTCTTGTCACAAATTGTCACACTTCGACGACCTTTCCCCCTCCTGCGTAACGTCATATTTGAATGTCAACCCCTTATAGTAAAAAATGCGATCAGACGCTCGCTACATATCATGATATTTATATGACAACGTTATTTATATGACAACCTAATTCCGGTACCGAATTCGCGATAATATAATAATAGTCAGCTGCAATATTTCAACCTTATCCTAACCCTAACCCTAACCCTAAGGGATATGCAATGCTAACTGAATATGCGAATATGCCAATGTGAATGTGCTTCTTACTTTACGAATAATCTTAATCTTACTTTACGAAGTTAATATTTCACACAAATCAATTCTCTGTGAGCGATATTCGAGAATTCAAGAGTGTTGTGTTCACTTGTTTGTTCTTAACTGGATTACTGGAATCCAGTGGAAAATTAACGACGTTAAGTAAAAGTACTGTAATAAGTTCACTATTTGTTTACCTTCTCTGATTGCAAACAATGTGGACATACTTTGATTTGGCACATTGTTTATAATCAACATTTCGAACAATTTACTGTCAGAAGATGAAGTTTCGGGGCAAAACTGGGACCTGACAGCCATTACCTCAATGTGTGACAAACACCTCCCCCTCCCGAACCCCCCCCCCCCCGATCAAACCCCTCCGGTCAACCCCTCCCGGATGTCAAGACATGACATGACAGACGGTATGACATGACAGATGACATGGCATGAAAGATGACATTTCATGACATGATTGACAGATAGCATTACAGAGGACATGATATGTCTTGACATGACTTGACGACATGAATAGTATGTCATGGCATGACAGATGACATGACACGACAGATGACAAGTCATGACAGATGACTTGTCATCTGTCATGTCATGTCATCTGTCATGTCATCTGTCATGTCAT
>JAQFYQ010000145.1:0-20950 GCA_034694885.1 Buchholzia appendiculata | reverse complement strand
TCGGTTGTAGATCTTTGTTTCCTGAATCCACTTTGAATATCTGCAAGGATACCATTTGTCTCCAGGTAGTACACGAGTCTGGAGTTGACCATTCGTTCAAGCGTTTTGCAGATACAGCTAGTCAGAGCTATTGGGCGATAGTTGTCAGGATCTGAATTATCTTTAACAGGTTTTGAAATCGGGATCATTGTGGCAATTTGCCACATGGATGGAAACAAACCACTGTCCCAGATCCGGTTGAAGACATTGAGCAATAACAGCAACGAGTTTCAGCATCTATGTTTCAGCCAGTGGCGCATCTACCATTGGGCCATTACCCCCCCCCCCTTTGCGATTTTCTTGGGCCATTTGGGTCATGGCCCCCCATTTACAAATGAAAGTAACTATTTTTATGGTTTGCTTTTTTCATACCCTTGTTTTTCATACACATGAGTACACTTGAATGGACGTTCTCCAGTGTGTATTCATCTATGATTGTGCAAGTGATCCTGCCGACTAAATGACTTATTGCAATCCGTACACCTGAATGGGCGTTCTCCACTGTGAGTTCGTAAATAATTATCCAACGTTGAATGGCGAGCAAACGACTTACTACAATCCGTACATTTGAATGGATGATTTCCACTGCGCACCATAACAAACAATTTCACAAAGGGACAGCTGCTTAAATGCTTAACGGCAGGCTATATATGTGTATTGACGTTCTCCAGTGTGCACTTATTTTTTTAGCTTTCCAACTCAGGCCAGGTCTTAAATTATTTATTACAAGCTAGATAGGAGAATGGACGAGCTTCATTATGTACTACTGTATGAAGTTTCAATAGTGACCTCGTCCTAAACAATGCACTACATACTAAATAGCTGAACGAACCTTCTGCAGTGTGAATTTGCTTATGTTTGTTGAATTCTGATAATTGAAGATTTTTTTGCTACAAACTGTCAGTGATGTAGCCCTTGGCCTTGATGCCTTGCCTCAAGGCTGCTTTGAGGCACTTTACTGCCTTGCCTTGGCCCATTTTCCCCAATGTCTTGCCTTGCCTTGGAAAAAATGCCTCGACCGTCAAAATACTGCCTTGACTGTATAATTTCCTGCCTTGAATGCTGCCTTGAGCACTTTACTGCTTTGCGTTGACCAATTTTCCAAATGCCTTGCCTTGCCTTGGTCTCGAAACTGAATGCCTTGGCCTTGCCTTGAGAAAAATGCCTTGACTACATCACTGCAAAATAGCAACCGCAATCGTTTTACCTACTGTAACGATTGCAACGGCCTGGCATGATAAACAAGAGAAACATACAGAATATCCAAAAATAGTTTCTAACGAATTATGACATACAAACATCGGACAGTAAACATCAAGGCACCACTTAGGAAATTCACAGGTAATAAATGATAATTGATTTAATTAAATCATGAAATAGCTGCAACTGACAAAACACAAATGGCACAGCCAGGCATGTGCCATTGGGCCCGGTCCCTGAAATTTTCAAAAACTCTGACAGCCTTAACAAGTTTTTCCATTATTAAAACAGGAAATTATTCGGCTTCTTCTGAACAGACATATGATGCCGGCTGATGTGCAAAAATTGCTTTAGCGTATCCAGAAAATCGTTTTACGCCCAAAAAAACTTGACTCGCACCCAGATAATGGAGTTGTGCATCATGAAAAATTGCTGTACATACTCACATATTGACGTACTAAAAAAGTGTTTCATGTACCCAGAAACTTGCTTCATGTTACCACAAAATTGCTTAGAGTTATCAAAAATGCAGCAGCAATTCGGAGACCATGAAAGATGAAATTTTCTTTGCATGACAGGGGACTTATATCTTTATGGTTTGGGCCTCCAACAATCAACCCTGCCTACGCAATTGCTGAATGAGGTGGACGGACTATCACGAACATCAATAGGTATCACGGTAGCACGGTATCAAGTAATTCAGTTATTATTCATAGAGATGCCATGCATAGTCAATAGTACAAATCACACCAATAGAACCAATGAGACGGTGGTACATCTATAAAAACAGTGGAGAATACTACTTTCAATTTCTTCACGTTCTATGTGCCTACAAATCTTCTACCAATTTAACGGAAACGTTTTAGTAACTAAAGAGGAGCAATGGTGAAACTAATTCCAGAAGACGAGTACAATAAAGAACGACGATTCTGCAGAAATAGTCCATAAGCATGTACAAATTATCAATGTCAATTAACTGCGATCACCAACAGCAAAGTCAACGAAGACAGAAACATACAATCCATAGTCCAAGTGCATCTGCACTGCCATTTCACAAAACGACTTGTTACCCCCACGAACTCAGTGTAAAAGTTACCCCGCCCCCACGAGCTCAGTTACCCCACCAATTCAGTCTAAAAGTTATACCGCCCCCCACGAACTCAGTCTAAAAGTTACCCCGCCCCCACGAACTCAGTCTAAAAGTTACCCCGCCCCCACGAACTCAGTCCTAAAGTTCTACAAACTCCGAAAAGTTTGCCATTATATAACAACACAAACTATCGTCGAAAGTTTAGGCAGGAGCTAGAAATGAAGTCGAATGTTAAAGATTTAAATCCTGCGAGGCACAGTCAAGCTCAACCAATATGTGTACAACTACTTTCCTAGAAAACAATGTAGGATTTTATTTATAAAGATAAAATGTTATTCAAAGAACATATCAAAATATAGAAATAAATTTCTAAACTGATTCCCAACAGAAATACAAGCACAAATATTCCTTGTGTTCTGATCAAAATCTTTTCATCTTTACCTTTATCCACACAGCGGCTTGTACAAAAGCATCTCTACTTTAATGACACAAATTTTAACGACACGATTGAACAAGTAATAACGAGAGAACAGATGACAGAACTGTTCCTCTATTCCAGATCTCGCTGCATAGACTAAACAAGCAGAGTTCAACAGCAGCAGACATGATACAGCAGCACGTATGCAAGACAAACACTAGAATCACGCATGCAAGATGAAAGCTTGAATCACTTTTGCACATATGACGAAATCAGATTAATCCAGGATTCAATTTGTTTGGTGGGGGGATCGACAGGATTGAACCCCTAACCTTTGCAAATTTGACTTAATCTTACATTGTCGACCTCCCAACCTCAGGATTTTTCTATGCTCGACCCCCCAGTTCCACATTTATGATTCGAACACTGCATTAATCACAAATGCATGCATGATTAGAGCATAAATCCTGTTTATACACATGATCATGCATGCCTGTATGCATGAACAAAGTATGCATACATCCAGCACAAATTGACAAACAGCATAATCACGAATTCAAGCAGATCATTCAACTCATGATTCGGCTCACAGTTAACAAGTAACAAACTTCACAATTGTCATAACAACAAATCCAGTCTCCGCACAAAACATGTAGAATCATAGCCATGCAAAAATTCAGGATAAATCTACGCAATTTTCCACAAGCTGCAACAATAATGAGCAAGTGCACCGTTTTCCCTTCTTTTGTGAGCTTATAAAACCGTAATTCATAATAATTAAATACAATAAATTATTTACAAATTAGCGAAAAATGCAACGACAAACAGAAATCTTCTCCCCTGCCCACCTGCAAAAATTGCCGTCGTTCTCTTGTTACCCTCTCTATAGACAAAAAAACAAATAACATAATGTTTCATCGCAGAAAACTTCAGCAGAATTCTGCTCATTCAGGTCCAATGTCATTCAGCACCATTCGCTGCACAAAGCACAGCGTACCAAGTCAACAAAAGTCCGCAACAACTGTCATTGGTCACAGAGCATCCAACAACGCCAGCGTAACTTCACAAACCATTCTAAAGTACAAGACAGCGCACGGTCGATAACGACGAGCAAAAGTTGCGCGTCAACACGCAGTCCGCAACATCGGGATGCGCGACATCCGACCTTGTTGCTCGAGAACGTACGCAATTATCCACAGACAGTGACAATGTTCTAGCTTCAGACGACACTTCTACCAGTCCTACAACAGCACAAAGGGAATCTGTTTAATATAGATAGTAGAATGAATTAACATATCCTAAAAACTCTGCTAATTTTTTACTAAATTAAAATATGTCTCAAAATAAGATGGGGGCTCGACTACCAGGGATATTGGCAAGTGTAATACAATGAGTATCAAACCATGTCGCATATTGTGAATTCTTGCCAAACGACCAGGTTTCATGTGAAACATAACGCATACAAAAAACAACCAAATTTAAAAAATTCTTTAAAGCTATCTTCACAACTTTATGAAATTTTTGCACACTGACAAAATGAGGTCTTACTAGTAAAATTTAGCCGTTTCCCTTGGGTTCTGTAAAAGAATTGCCTTGGATTGGCAATTCAGGTAATGTAAGGTCAGGCAATGACGTCAAAAGCAGCAGCAGACTATGAGTCTATGACAAGTTGCAAGTTAAAATGAGATGAGAACTGCAAGATCACTGACTTTCTAATGGGCAGAAGACAAGAGACAGGACAGATACAGGGGTCTAGATTGACAATATAAACGAGAGAGGAGACTGACAGACTGATCTAGACTAACAAGTGAAAGAACAGAGGGAGACTGACAGACTGATCTAGACTAACAAGTGAAAGAACAGAGGGAGACTGACAGACTGACGAATGAAAGGAATAAGAAAAAGATAGAAAGAGACTGACAGACTGATCTAAACTGATCATGCTAGTACAATATTAAGAAATCAATTCAAAATATTTGTTTCTCACTCTGCAAAGAGCGATAACTTAGAAACTAGGTTTCTGTGACATATTTGCTGGAACATAACAGACATCAACACTTGAATGGTTGGTTGCTAATGCTAAAAGATGAAAAACACGCAAACCGACTCAATTGCTCCAGCTACTCTGATAATACTACCACATACATGTAACTTAAAACTAATAAAAGCAGTGCTAACCACCATCATACTGGAGGGAGGCGGTTGATCATGCTCGAGGGAGGGGGTTGATCATGCTCGAGGGGGGGGGGTCTGATCATGCATTTACTGTACGAGAAACAAGAGTCAATCCATGTCACACTTACAAAATACTGAACCACTAAAAAACAACTTTTACTATCATTTAGAATTACAAACTTAACCACAAACCCAGACCACAGCAATCAAAGAGTTAACGCTTTTCATGAACAGTTTTCACCTAGGCTAGGATTTAAATGCGTATAACTTCATGAATTGTGTTTTTTATAAACGGCTCCAACCAAGTACAACAGAGCGGAACACAGGGACAAAATTGCAGCACAATTGCTGACTGGGTCCTGAAACAGAGTTGTCATCAGCACATTGTCTCACCATTGTCTATTTCCTATAAGGTCTTGAAGAGAGATAGAGAGAGAAAGAGGCTCCTCCTCTCTACTTTGTACTGCTGCTGGCAGGTCGAGGCATGTAGTAGTGAGTAGAGGAGGCGGAGCTAGGGGAGGAGCACGAGATAATCCCCAGAGATGAACTGCTGCAGTAATCGCCAGAGGGAGGGAGTTGCAGGGTAGGATCCTAACACACAGAGAGACACACAGTAAGTCAATGAGCAGGGTTAGTAGCTAGTCATTCAGGGTGGCAGAGAAAGAACATGCAACGATACACACACACAGGGCTGGCTCATAAGCAGGGCTGCCCTTCGATTAAAAAAATCAATTGCATGCGATTTTTAAATAATATTTCGGCATGTGGGCTAAATAAGAATAAAGTTTAGATATGAAACTAATTATCTCCTAAACAGTTACAGCTATCAGTATATTTTTTATAAGAAGCTTCGTGAAATCAGACCAAAATTAGTAGTAATATATGGTTACTATTTACTGTTATTACGACTACGCTGCGAGGATAATATAAATTTCTTAACGAGACAACAATTACACCAGTATCAACAACGGATATGGACGGAATGATGCAGGTTCATTACGGTAATTTGGAAGTCCGTTGCATGTTTTCAGTGTCGCTATGATCCGTTGCGGTAATTAATCGCACCCGCTCACACTGTAGGGTCCTCTGTCCCAGATCTATCTCTTTGCTCTCCTCAATTTTACTTTTGGACATATTTAGCATTTCCAAACATTCTTTGTATTTCTTAAGTAATTTTTTTTAGTGTAAACTGGAAGTAAACAATCAACAATCTGTGTTCTTTTGTTATTTTGTGAAAATTCAACAAACAAAATCATGATACATTAATTATATTAAACCATTAACAAAAGCGTTAATTTTTTGATCAGCATTAGTTTCTGTGTTAAGGCATTAACACGTATTAACGGGCAGCCCTACTCACAAGTAAAGACCATGCAGACAACTACTAGTCGATGCAAAGCCTATCGTCTTATTCCAAACATTATATAAGCATAACATATTAATCAGAACAATCAGAATAACATGCAACGTTAATAAAAGTTCAAACTGCACAATGTTAGTGGTTTCTCGCACAAGATAGAAACTATCGACTGGAAAACTATTTAAATTCTCAATAACTAATTATTTTGTGCAATCATCAAAGCAAAAATATTCATTAGTCTATAGCAAAAAATATATTAAGCGCATTTTGCTGAAGAAAATAACACAAAATATCACTAAATCATGCAATGTTAACTACAAACTCAAACCATACCAAACTCGCAACTACTGTGCTAAAGTACTTGGAACTCGGTACATACTCGGTACATACTCGGTACATACTCGGTACATACTGGTACACTGTGTCAATATGCTCATTTCAGTATTTTTATTCAGCAGTCATGCATATCACAGTATGTGCGTACTTGTTCACAGTATGTGTATACTGGTTCACAATAGCCAAGCACGAGTTAATCATCACTGAATAAAGTTTTGGATTGGCCAACTAGTTCTAACTAGTTCTAACTGGAGCATGCGATAGCATCAACAGTTCTGAATTGAATGAACCACAAATGTAACAGCCGGATGCCCTTCCTAGCGACACACATGTGTGAGAGAATACGGCGACTACTCGGATAGCGGAGCACAAGCGACTTCGGAGGAAAAACATTATTAGAAACTTTAACACAAGAATTTATCCGACTTGTTTTATTTGGCACGAAAGTCTAATAATGAATGAGACTCGACATGCACAAAACAACTATAATAATAAATATACGAACAACGCAAGGCTCAACAAAACTAGCAAGACGGGGGAGGGAGGTAGAATAGCAAGCAGAGAGGCAGGGAGGTAGGATAGCGGCACAATGCATAACAAAGGAAGCTTCAAGACGCACCTCTATTGCCATTGCTTGAAGTCCAGCGTGTGGATAAGGCATCTGTATGAAGGTCGTTGTTCCCGGAGGCAGGTACTACAAACAACAACAAACTTTGGAATCAGCCAACCGAACAGCGAAATGATGAATAGTGAACAGAACAGTGCGGAATAATGGACAGTGAAATAAAGCAATGACCTTGACACACTTACTGACTGAGGAGACAGTTAGGCGAGATAAAGCAATGACCTTGACTGACTGAGGAGACAGTTGAAGGTGAGATAAAGCAATGACCTTGACACACTTACTGACTGAGGAGACAGTTAGGCGAGATAAAGCAATGACCTTGACACACTTTCTGACTGAGCAGACAGTTGAAGGTGAGATAAAGCAATGACCTTGACACACTTACTGACTGAGGAGACAGTTGAAGGTGAGATAAAGCAACGACCTTGACACACTTACTGACTGAGGAGACAGTTGAAGGTGAGATAAAGCAATGACCTTGACACACTTACTGACTGAGGAGACAGTTGCAATTGATTCATCTGAGCGGACAGTTGAGGCAATAGAGCGGGGTCAACCTGTCCACCAGCACCTGGGTGATGTAGACCTGACGGCATGACCTGCATGCAAAATAATGAACCATCTATAAGCATTAGTGAACTATAAATTGTCAAGTATAATAATTAATTATACTAGCTGATCAGTACCCGGCGTGTAACACAGAATTATAATTTCGGTAGACCTCCCCTCCCGCCCCTAACCCTCAACCCGCCCCGGGTCTATACCTCCTTGTGAGTAAAACCTGAAATGGCATCTCGAAATTAGAATTTGTTACATCTGATTCTTGAGAAATCGGGCGAGGGAGGCGGAGCAGAATTCTGCCCCCCCCCCCGCTCATTCCTTCCGTATTGATCAGATGAGAACCCCCAGTATGTATTGACGGGTAAGAAAGCAACAGGGGGGAGTTTGACACTCCTAAGAATCGAGAAGGGGCAATTGGGGGTATTAAATGGATACTTTAACTTTGCTTATATCATCTTTCGCTGAAAAAGTGTGTATGCTGCCATCTGGCGATTGATTACAATTGAATCGTATATCATAAATTGAATTACCAAGTCAGTAGGGACCAGTAAAGCAAAAACCAAGTGACCGCAGGTCTAGAAGGCATATACATGATGTGGCCAGATTTCTAAGTACAAGATTGAATCCAGTGTTTCTTGGTTCAATTTGCATCAAATCCGGTGACATCATTCCCAATGTAATTTGTGTCAAAAAAGAAATGTCACAAATAAGTTCACCAAGGTCCCTTGTTCAAAATCTGACAAGCAATAGGGCTTGGGCATCAGGAAGGGTATCCAACTGTAAAATCTTCAATTTCATCCAAAAATCAAAATTCGCAATGTAATTTGTGATCTTATTTCGCCCACACGAAAGATGTGAGGCTAAATGTTAGAAGAATCTACTCCAGGTCACAAGGAATAATAATCATTAAGTATCTGCGATCAGCATTTTCTGATAAACAAAACTGACTTCATTACAACAATGAGTGACTACATTATTCAGTGATAAAAGTATCAGTTGATACTCTTGTCACACTATACTTATGTCACAGTAGACTTGCAGATGGTGTCGATAGTAAATATCATCATTTAGCAAGACACATAATCACGATACATATCACTGATTTCTTCATGATACATAAAATGATATAGATTAATATAAACACATTATCCTAATAAAACAGATACATGGTAACTATAGCAACTGACGGTGATATAAGGATATTGTATCCAGCCGGCTGTGGAAGGGACGTGGAAGTTGTTTCCAGGTGGAGCAGTGACGGCGTACCGAGGAAACGTGCTGCACAGTGGAGCTATCAATCCTGGAGCCAGGCTACATGTAGACACACAGAAACAAGCACACAATTATTAGACTCTACAACTTCAGCTCTTACTCTTCTTGCACTCTTATAGACCTCTCTAGGAGCCACACTTCATTTTTCACAGCTCTACAGCACATTACAATATTTACAGCATTTGGTATTTATTTTGTGTCGAGTAAGTGCTGAAACTAAAAGCACTAGTACTACTCCCACTCATGGCTCGCAACTCTGGTAAAAAAGACAGCATTTTTCACGAAAGATGGATAATGCTGTATTGTATTAGGAGTCAGCTATTTAGATCATACCAGCTGACAAGTAAAACATTTACTGATTAATTTAGTTAACCTCGTGACTTGCACTGAGTCACGAGGTTATATCAAATATGTCTAAATTAAGATCTAGTTATCATCATCCTCGTTATATAATTTAGATTTCCATAAACATATTTCAATGCCTGACAACTTTTCACGGCAGACATATTTCCATGTCACGATTTCAGGCTATCAAGTTTTCCTTAAGCACAACGGAGAGGAAATGTGTCAGAGAGCGTTGGAGTTGATCAATATATGAAGGTATTCGTTAATATTACACTGCGATTTTTGGATTCACTTGAGCAAAATTGAATTCCCTTCCTGACACCAAGTCTCACCGCTCATGTTTCGAACCAATAATACGACAAGCCAATAGTGTCACTCAAAATAAATTAATCATACTATATACAAATATAATAGTCACCCTGGAGATCAAAGAAATAGCATTGAAGCATACACTTTCATCATCAAATATAAATAATCCTCATGCATTAACAATTCTTATTTAACGATCAAGACTAATTTTTTTATTATTGGAACGACTTCAAATACGACCTTTATCATACTTCAATATTCTACTTCAATCTAAAATTACCGATGTAGTGAAAACTAACCCGTTAGGAGAGAACGTTAGGTGGTCGTAAGCAGTGAAGCAGACATTCTTCAAATACAAAACACATAGAAACAAATAAATACAAATATAAGCACACAAAAGCAATTAAATACAAAACTTACAAGTAAATAAACACCAACCCATACAAGCAAATAAACACAAATACATATAAGCAAGCAACACAAATGCATACAAGCAAATAAATACACACAAACACATACAAGCAAGAAACACAAACACATACAAGCAAGAAACACAAACACATACAAGCAAGAAACACAAACACATACAAGCAAGAAACACAAATACATACAAGCAAATAAATACACACAAAAACACATCCGCAATTAACAATACACAAAACACAAACAAACATACATACAAATAAATACATGTTTTGCAAGCATGACATGATGATACCAACATAATGATAAAAAACAGGTAATGAGCGACCAGATAAAAAGCTATGGAAACCACTAAAAACTTCAAATATCTTGTAATGTCATGATCTGTTAATATTAACTTAACAATAATTGTTTCACCGAATGGTGCACCATATCTGTATTATTGTAGTCAATTTTATTCATCATAAACAGCCCAGAAAAGAGCTGCAAGTAAACGGTATTTAGTTAGACCTCAAGTATTGATCGAAATATCTATCTATAACTAAAGTACTAGTTACTATGGCAGTACTACAGTACCTCCTGCGGCCTGCAGTCTGACCATTGCCGGTTCTGATACTGAAGTTTCTTCTTGTTACCGCCGTCAGCAAATTTGGCCGTCAACGGTTCTTTACAACCTAAACACAAAACAACCTTTACTGATTCATCTACAGATAAGCAAATAAGTTCTAAAAAGTTCCATGGATGAGTATTGAAGCCTATATTTTTATCAACAAATATTTAAACACTTCGTTCTACAACAATAGAAAGCCATGGTTCCACACTTAAACAATATAAACCATCAAGTATAAAAAATCATAAACTTCATAAAAAAATAATAGGTATTTGGATTATAATAAAACTGAAAAAGGATTTTAACAGTGCTTTCACTTTAAAATTAATCTTTGCACAAAACGATTTGAATTATATTATATACTAAGACATCAACACATAAATACTACTGCCATAAATGCCTAGTTACAACATTACAATTGAATTATTAAATTTAAATTAATTCCAAATTGACAGCCTAGCGCACCACAACAAATAAACCTACTGATTTACATAAGCTAAAAGTAAAACCACAACATATTTCATTAATTATTCAATTCAAGTCTTTAGAATAACTAAAATCACTATTATTGTTTACATCATCAAAATTTATATACATCATCAATATTTAGAATTAGCTTTTCCACAGATCTATAACATTTCTACAGATCGCGTTAGCACATCTTCCTAGTCAGGAACATGTTATATAAATACATACAAAATAAATGTCTATGCAATTGTGGACCACCGGTTGCCTTGCCTAATACCTCATGAAGAAATCAAATACAGCACAGACATGCATACGCGCATGCTCGCCATACCTGGTAACTGGAATCCATTGAACGCCTGTATGACGGCCTCGCACTTATCTTTCGTCTCCATGCGAGCGAAGCCGACGCCGCGACTCACGCCGTTCGTGTCGCGCAGGATTCGCGTAGAGATGACGGGTCCGTGCGCGGAGAAGAGCGTCTCCAGATCCGTCTCACTGATGTGTGGCGGCAGATTGGCAATGTATAGATTCGTCGTGTCTTGTTCTTGTTGCTGCAATGTACAGTAGACAGGTACCACATGCATGGGGTACAGAGATATACATACAGACATATAGACATACATACAGACAGACAGACAGACAGTTACCACATGCATGGGGTACAGAGATATACATGCAGACATACAGACATACAGACATACACACAGACAGACAGACAGTTACCACATGTATGGGATACAGAGATATACATACAGACATATAGACATACATACATACTAGGTCTGCAAGCTGCGCGCAATGCAATACCATTACTGCATGCTAAATGTCCCGCGGCGATGCATCACACTGTGTCACTGAGTGTGAGTCTGGCTTTAATTCTCTAAACACATGTGCCTTGTAGAACTTGGAAGTACTTACTTTGGCCATCTGAGCCTGAAAGCCATTAGCCTGCAGTGCCTTAACAGCAGCCTCAGCCGCCTCGGCAGTGTCGTAGTCGATGAAGCCATATCCTGTAACACAGCATCACATAAACACTTACTACACAAAAAATTCTTTCCAAACTCCTCCTCCTTCCCTCTCCCGTCTCCGCTCTCCCCGCCTCCGCTCTCCCCGCCCCAAAGCTTGATTGCTTACAGCTTTGACATCTAGTTAGACAGTAATATAGAGTTTATGGTATGCTGTATCTTTAAGATGTCCTTCGAAGTTCGAGCTTCACAATCTAGGCTACTGGAGAGGGAAGATGCTGAGGACATTTGCTGGACATCGACTTATTTAATTAATTAAAACAATGGGAATTGCAGTTCGCCCTCCCTTTCGTCTTCGGTGTCCAAATTAAGGAAACCCAGAGGGGAAATGATCTTTTTCATATCTTAACAATTTTGACAAAATGTTTGTTTTCCCCCCTAAAGAGAGGGGAGGATAAAATGAGAGCCAGAGGGGTAACACCCCAGTGAGGGTAAATCCTCCCCATCACCCCAGAAAATTCGAGCACTGCCCTCTCCAATTTTATTGCTTCTTCATATTGTGTCAGCGGCCCAGTGATGTAATAACAAGCTCAACATCAGTAAACGCGAGCATATTATGTAAAGCTTACATAGCATCAACACAATGCATATTAATATATAACATGCATCTGTTCAATGCATACATACATAAAAAAATGCATATACACACAATGTACATTTTACAATGAATACACAAAACACATGCAGTGAACGAGATCGTACATCTATTTAAACATTTGACAATCTAATTTAAATAAATAATTATTCATATTCTGTTCAAGACTAACCCAGTTGAAGAGAAGTACATAAGCCTATACAGCTTGTATTACATTTTCAGAGCGATGTCAATAATGTTACACAACACATTACTGTTCATTTAATACAACAACTGTGTCCATTAATCATTAACATAGAACATACATTTACACTACTGAAACAGCAAGGGTAATAATTGCACAGCTAGACTAGCACGGCCTAATAACGACTAGTCTAAGAGTCTACAACACGAGGAGTCTACAACCCATGGCTGACTGATTTAAATCAAGTACCAAGTTACCTAACCGCAATTCGAAGCCGTTATTCCTTATTTGGTAGACCGAGATTAAGACCCAGAGAGATTTACATGATCCATTATTCGGTAGACCCAGATATAGGCAAACCAGTGGCTCAGCGAAAAATAGGTGACAACTCGCAGTGAACAGTTTTTCCAGCAATGTTACTATCATCATCATCTGGTAGCGAGCATCGCGATCCATCTAGTATAAACACCCAGGACCAAAGTGCTCCAAGATTTACAACTTGTTAACTAAATCTATTCAACGGGTGATACTGAACAGACATCTGCACAGACAGCGCAGCCGCCGCTGATGCAGCATTGCAGGGCTTCTCTCAGGTTCTTCAATGAACAGTTCAGCAAAGAGGAGTATGTAGCAACCAGTCGTCGCGCCAACCTTGATAGTACAAATAATCTCAGATTTAGAGTTAGCGACAGAGATTTGACTCTGAGGTTAAACTAGGCGTTGTCATCCCGTGGTATGCTTGCCACTAATCTGATGACGTCTTTATTAACCATGTTGTTACAAACCTTTTCCGTTATTATTATTGTTTATTTGTCGTTTATAGCATTAATACACAGCAAAATCATTCACTGCTTTATAATACAAAGTATAAACTATGCAACAGTGCCGCCAGTGAAAAAAAATTGCCCACATTTCTGGAGGCATCTCAACTGAACAAGATAATCAGAATTATTGTCTTCTCGGTGTGTGTGTGCAAAGCTCGAGCAAAACTGATGGCATCAATCAAAAATGTTAGCGATATCTTAAAAAGGTTAACAAGCTCAGAAGTAATGAAGTACCAAACAGGTACTTAAATATTATTAAAACAGTTTATATCCAAGTATTTACAAAAAGTATTCATAACCAAGTATTTAAAACCAAGTACTTACAATGTCAACATTAAATGTATTACAACATAACACCATAAATAGGTTAAAACCAAAAATTTTCATAACTCCTGTTATACTATGACACAGCGTTACAACAGTGCTGTAACAACAATCCAATGGGCAGGATGACAAACAACCCTTCAACCCTTGCAGTAACAAACTACCAGACGGGTTGGTAACGACTGTAAAACGACGCGCCGAACAGGTTGGCAACCCGTGATACAGCCTAGCACACGGAATAGATATCAGCGGAGGCTGTGGCGAGGAGCAAGGTTCAGAATCTTCTCAGACAATTAGACAAAGGACACATCTACTACTGCAGCCCGCCAGACTGGCATGATAAATAGTGTAATCCTACATCTCTGCTAAACCTCTCAACCTCCGACCCTCTAGCTGCAATACTACGCCTCTAACCCCCCCCCCCGCCACCCTGCTCTCTCTCTCTCTCTCTCTCTCTCTCTCTCTCTCTCTCTCTCTCTCCAAAAAATGTAATTATCTACGTAACTGTAACATCTAACTATGTTACGGAAAAAAAATTATATTTTAGGAGCGAATGTGTCTACAGAAATTATTATACAAAACGGTACAATTATTTATAGAACTGCTCGTTGCTGCAGAAATCTATAAAGTTAAATCACCGAGATAAGGATAAGCGTCACAGAACGCCACAAGATATGCAGCAGGTTAGCACCTAAGAGAGTTACATCATACGAAATATGCATGGCCTGCATATCTCATCATTCACCGTTTGCATTCTACATCTTCTTGATTCTTTCTCTTTTCTTTTAATGAGCCTCCATAGCCAGCCCCATTCAGCTCAAAACTCAATTTTATATTTAACCACTAAATAAAAGGGAATCACATAACTATCATCGTCATTATTCATATGAATATTCAATACAGCATTACACCTATGTAATTCAGCATGGCACCTATGTAATTCAGCATTACACCTATGTAATTCAGCATGGGATGCACGATGCCACATTGCACCCACACAACACCTGCAGTGGGAAAGAAGAAAAGGTTATTCCGTTCATGCAACATCTTCAAACCCATCATTGAACCAGATCACAATGTCTTTCACATTCAATACTCAGTCTGGATTTCATGTAGCACAGACTCCTAAACTAATCCTGTATGTGAAGACTGTAGAATAACAACACGTGTACTAAAGTTCTTAATTATATTTGAAAAGTGCTTTGTTAACACCAATTGGGGCAGTGAGGGGAGGAAATAAATATCTGTACAATGAATCTGAGATGAAAATAGTCAGTAATGAAATCCTCAGGTTAATCAGGCAAAGACAGCAACAATCTCTTTCAGCAAGCGATTGAGCGGCAAGTATGATAAACAAAGCGGAGTCTCAATCAGCAAGCTGAGCCTGAGGGAGAGGGAAGGATGCCTTACACCAACGTTAGTCAGGAGAAGATTGGAAATCTGCTTCATGGAAAGAAATCTAATCTATTTAACAGAATGTTAAACAACTTTTCCAATGATGGAGCATCATTAACATCATCGTCCTCATCAAGAAAGCCAGCCTCTTCCTGCTCATCTTAAGCTGAACTTTATGAACTTAATGCACCGATAACAACAGGATCATACAACATTAAAATAAACAATATAACATCATCATGACATGACCTATGTTTTATTTTATTGCAATAAAGGGTCAGACATCATTAAATAGTTCTTGTATCGCCCAGACAAAAGGATGTGTCAGAACCTCTCCAAGTTTATTCAAAGCCCTAGAGTATTCATGACGCTACCATTTTGAATTTATTGAAACAAAGATCTCATTATTGGGTGCTTTTCCAGTCTTCGCTCAAATCCTTGCACGTCTTGTTGAATACATACAATACATGGAGGAACACGACCAGCCCATTGTATCACTCTACCCAGTAGATAAAGTATGTTGTAAATATGATCTGGGGTTGAGAAGCGGCGGGAGGGGGAGGGGGTAAGAAGATGGAAGTAGGTATCCAACTAAAATTTAGACTCTGATATGAACAATATTTAATTTCAGTTTCCCTTAATTTCACTCTCGCTAGGTCCTGCTAGGAATGCAGTAACGTTTCTTATTCTTTAATAACATCCACCAAAATCCACCCAACCCCATATAATACAGTAGACCAAAAATGGTACCCACCCGTTTCTTGGCTGCGTCACCTAATCATGTGAACAACCCCTTTACATTCAACATAAACAGTACTCACCTTTGCACTTGCCAGTCGCTTGATCAATTATAGCTTTTGTTGAGATTATCTTTCCATACCTACATCAATGACAAAGACAAGTATATTATAACATGTATATGTTATCCTGACAATTCTGAGATAAGGTGGGGGTAACTGAAGCTAAGGTTTAAAGGGAACTAGTACCATTAAAACTTCAATTTTCAATTTGTTGATGAAGATTAGTAAAATGAAAATAGATCCGTAGCAGAGAATATCGGCAGTATGGTTTATAATGGGACACCGTTACAAACGCCATTCCAGTACATTGGTTGTTAATGTTTGTGATCGATTCACAAAAAGGCTAAACTTTGTATTTGATACATTGCAGGTGTACATCACCAGTCATTTACTGCATTCATTTAAAATAACTTAAATTAATCTGTCGTTGTTTCTACACAATTAGACGTCAATGCTAACTTCAAAACGATCTAACAATACATAATTTGAGTAAAATTTCTGCATAGATCTCTGGTCAATTATTATCAGTCGTCAAGACATATCAGTTCCCAATACTGCAAAGGCAATATGATATGTCAAACAAAAATGGAAATTAAAACTCTCCAGCTTGCATCTCATCAGTCACATAGCTTGCAGTATAAAATTGAAGTAGCTCCAAGACTGTTCATGATTGTTTATTTGCAAGATCTTTTAACAGGTTCATGACTTGCTTAGTTTGTTTCATTAAATTGACAGTTAAATCAAATTGCCTGATGAAATTCTAAACAAAAATGCAGTTGCATTTAATAAACAACATGCACAAAACTAAAACTAAACTAAAACTAAACTAAAAAACAGCCATGAGTTTCAATAATCGTGGCATTGTAATGGCTGGTACGAAGCGATGATCAGTCGCATGTAAAATCACTAAAAACTTCAAAACTATTTGATTTTATCAACCTTGATGATGATAATGATGATTGTGTTCTGCCAGATCCTGGTTACAGATAGCTACCTTATATTACCTCACATTGCCTTGTATTACTACCAGTGATGTAGTCAAGGCATTTTTCTCAAGGCCAAGGCAAGGCCAAGGCAACATTTTCAAGGCCAAGGCAAGCAAGCCAAGCAAGGCATTTGGAAAATCGGTCAACGCAAGGCAAGGCAAAGCAGTAAAGTACACAAGGCAGTATTCAAGGCAGGAAATTATACAGTCAAGGCAGTATTTTGCGCGGTCAAGGCATTTTTTCACGGCATTTTTCAAGGCACTTTTTTCCAAGGCAAGGCATTTGGGAAAATGGGTCAAGGCAAGGCAAGGCAAGGCAGTAAAGTGCCTCAAGGCTGCCTTGAGGCATGAAATCAAGGCCAGGGACTCCTAAAGTGAGATAGTCAAGGTATTTTTTCAAGGCCAAGGCATTTTTTCAAGATCAAGGCAAGGCAAGGCATTTGGAAATTGGTCAATGCAAGGAAAGGCACAAGGCAAGACAGTGAAGTGCCTCAAGGCTGCCTTTAGGCAAGGCATCAAGGCCAAGGACTACATCACTGATTACTACGCTTGACTTCTACCCCCCCCCCTCCCCGCCCCCGATCTACAAGGCAAATGTGCACGGGTGGGCGACCCAAGATCCTTCACCCCAACCTTACTCAACAATACACAGATTTGACAAATAAACAAGAACTTAGAATTGAAAACTATTTTAAATAATAATAATGATAAAATCCTCAACAATGAATTCAAAGAGAGAGACAGCAAAGAGAGAGACTAACTGTTGACAAAGTTGGACCAGATCTTTGTCTGTTGTATCTTGTGTAAGTCCCCGGATGTAAAGATTTGTCTGACTCAACTGTTCACCGGACACGCTCCCACCCCCTCCCCCTCCGTTGTAGCTCTGCTGGGAGGAGGTAGAGGTGTGTGGGCTTGCTGTAGGCATGCTCCTAGCTGGCGACACAGCTGAGGATGATGTGGTCTGCTGATGCAGCTGCTGTTGCTGCTGTTGCACAGGGAATGTACACGCCTACAACATAACATGAACAGAGAATAGAACAACAGGGCGATTTCATGGGTGGTCATGGCCGCTCCAAGTCCAATAATGAAGGTCTCGCGGCCACATTGGTACCACAACAAATTTCAAATGTAGTTACTTAAAATAATCTAGGACATTGGTTAATAATTATTATTAATTAAAAAAATATTCAGACAACCACATTTAAGAGAAGCTGCAGCCTATGTTACATGTCCAACGAATGTGCTACCAATCCACAAGGTCCATGAGGTGAATACAGATGAAAACTTGATGTCCCTTCCCGCACACACAATGAAGCGCTAAAAAATTGCCAATTAATATAATCCGCCAGAGCAGAGATTCGATCTCGTGTATTTCATATCGAGCACGCTACCGATTGCTATCGCCAGTCACTTGATTGCAATGTCTCTACTTGGGGTGCTAGGCATACAAAAACTGCAAATTGTGATAAGAAGGTCCCACTTGGCAGGGTTGTAGATTATAACCATATAATTAAATAAGTGTAAAATAGGGTTGTTAAATAGAGTTGTAGATTATAACCATATAATGAAATAAGTGTAAAATAGGGTTGTTAAATAGGGTTGTAGATTATAACCATATAATGAAACTAGTATTATACAGTATGAAGGAAGTACAAGAGCAACACATATTTCTGATCAAGTTATGGGCAGACGGTAGCAGCATCGACGTGAACAACAATAATAAGTTGCATAATTGATTTATTTCTCTAACAGCTGATTAGTAAACTGATATCAGTTCCTGCTAGTCTCCTAATTTACCTATCTCCAGGAAACTGATTGATAAACTGATAAGATCAGGTTGGGATAAAGTCAAAACTAGAAATTCTGATAAAATATTATCAGTTGCTGATAGTCTCGGGTTTATTGTTATCAGTAACTGATCACAAACTTTCTCCGTTCCTAACCCACTAGAACCGTCGGTCGGCTCATCGTGAGTCTGAGAAAGAAAAGGGAATGTCACAAAAAGACACGGCATTTGTATCTTTACCTTGAAAAGATTAGGGGAGAAGAAAGTGGAATTGCTGCATCAGTACGGAATCAGGTATCAGAATCAGGGGTGGAGGAGTGAAGGGTGAATTGGGCAGTGATGGAGTCAAGGCATTTTTCTCAAGGCCAAGGCATTCATTTTCAAGGCCAAGGCAAGGCAAGGCATTAGAAAAATTGGTCAAGGCAAGACAAGGCAGTAAAGTGCCTCAAGGCAGCCTCAAGGCATGAAATCAGGGCCAAGGACTACTAAAATGATACAGTCCAGGTATTTCTTAAGCCCAAGGCATTTTTTCCAAGGTAATTTTTTTCCAAGGCAAGGCATTTGGAAAATTGGCCAAGGCAAGGCAAGGCAGTAAAGTGCCTCAAGGCATCAAGGCCAAGGACTACATCACTGGAATTGAAGTGGAAGGATGCACCTGAACGAAACACTGAAATACACTGATGGCACACGGTTTGCAGCTCAAAGCCAAATGCATGCAGTTAAAATCTCTCATTGTCGGCCGGTAATGAAAGCTATCGGAACGTTGGTTATATCTGAGCTTGAGGAAGATAATTATACTATAAATGCTGTTCTTTTGCAAGAGCAGATAATTTTCCAATGTGTTGCTGAATGCCTCACTTGTTGAGAACAGCCAAGACAAGCGCACTAATACGTCAGCATTGAAGAGCCTTCGAAACACACCTTTTTGTATGACACGAATAGAAAATAAAAGTAATGTAACCGTCGCATATAAGCTAATCAAAAATATGGAATGTATATCACGATATTCTGATATTACAAAATACTGTTCAAGTATAAATAATTAAAATCTAAAATGATTGAAGAAAGATCTCCCCTATCTGCACTTGTGCCTGCACAACTGAGACTACTAACATTACAAGTTCTATGTCTACTTCACACACTTCTCGGCATAGCTTCGAGCCTTACACTTATTTCACTAGTACACTGGTCATCCCAAAATCATACCCTTATCCAAAACAAGTACTTCAAGTACTTCAAAGCACCTTAACCAATGGTGTAGCTGAAAATCCTACTCAATTTGATTCTAATAGGTCCAGGCTATCATGTACCTCAAACAGACAAAGCAACGTAATTATGCCGCGCTGTTGATTACAGTCTGTGTAAACAATCATAATACTGGTCCTAGTCTGGTAGCACGTTGTTTTTGCGATGTCCACCATTACAGGCCAATTAAACACCTACCACTTCCTAAAACACAGCCGAACTATAAATAGCACAGACTTATCTTGTGACAATGTACTACAACAGTACTACAGACCAATATATACCCGAGTGAAACAACACAAACACACGCATCCACGCACACAAACACACGCACGGATCCATACACGTACGCACGCACGCAAACACGCACGCACACACATACGCATGCACGCATGCAACAACATAGGATTGAGATACGGGAAGGAGATATGGGAAGGAGATGTAAGAAGGAATAATGGGAAGCAGAAGGTATGGGAAGGAGAAATGGGAAGTAGTTACAGAAAAGAGAAACAGGGCAAGAGATATGGAACAGAGATACGGGGGGGGGGGGGGGGGG
>JAQFYQ010000144.1:0-20980 GCA_034694885.1 Buchholzia appendiculata | reverse complement strand
AGTCTGAATCCTCGTGTGATATACCTGTTACTGCAAGAAAAGGTAGCTAATTGAAATACAAATCCAATGTAGTTGAGTTATCATGCGAAGCCTTAGACCTGGTTGATGATGCAGTTATTGTGCCGTCATGTGGAAGGAAGGCAGATGAAAGCGATTTGCTTGTGGACAATGAGATATAAGCATCGGTTAGTCAAGTCCAGTTAGGTCTTCAACAACATGAAGAAATAAATGTTACAGCTTCAGATGTGACTACTGATTTTCTAAAAGATGACGACAGATTTAATTTGAGAACCATGATAGTACGATGAATAAGCAAAGTGTGTGGATAGGAGGCGTATCTGATTCAGGACATCCAGTTTATGATAAACGATACTACTGTTTATACTGTGACAAATCATATGTAAAAATTAGGCTCCATTTGTTAGTTGCTGTTAATCATGTTCAAACGGTGACTAAGTTGTTATTTAAAAACATTTAAGCTGTCTAAACTGAGCTGTAATCTTAACCCTAACCGTAACCCAAATTGTTAACCTAACCCCATTTGTAACCCCGACCCTAACCCCAACAGTTTCCCATGTGGTGTACTAAAGTATAGGTTAACCAAAGTTTGTCGGTGCGATTAGCATTTTTGTGTACGTTTACAGGTCTAACAAAACAAGTTCCCAGTTCCCAGTTCACAACTCACAGCTCTACCTGTACTGAGTTCCAGGGAGAAATGCGATTGGTTTGTAGACATCTGTGACCGGCAAGTAGGTAGTGAACAGTTGTGTAGTGCTATGACTTCTGCTAGGCCTTCCCTTGCTGACGAAGAGCAACAGTTGAGCGATGCTGATGATGTAAACTTTACTTCACCAGTTTGCATTGATGACAACACCGTAAGTGGTCTTGATCAAAGTCTCACTGTTGCTGATTATATCCTACAGCCGTTCTCAGTCCTTCCTGAAACTGAACTGGCAGGAATACCTTTTTCCCTGATGGATGTTATCAATTTTGACTATGTGTCAGAATCGTGCGAATCGTCTGACGGTAGCTGCATTTTGCCTCTCTATGGCAGTGTAGACTTTACTGCGCAGCTATCCACGAATAGTTGTAGCTAAACTGAGGAAAGTGCTTTTAGCTCAGTGGGATTTCCTACTATGCTGCCTAGAACAAATGAGACCGGCAAGCGACGTGCTACTCAGCACGGTACTCGAAGACCTTGTGCCTATTGTGGGTATCTACAGGTAAATCTCACCCGCCATCTCAGGTTAGTTCACAAAACTGAGGCAGATGTCATCGAGGCACTGAAGCTGCGACAGAAAAAGGAACGCAACAGAGCAAGGACATTCACTTCAGAAGTACGCAATGATTGTCGTACCTGAAGCTATACAGTCATCGGATAAAGGTGCTGAACTGCATGCTCACTCATTCAAGCGACTATGTGATATTGAGTGGACCGACCAAGATAGCTCTGCAGCTTTGCAAACTCTTAAGAACAAGAAGCAGAACAAGATTACTATGGATGTACACAGATCGCCCTCGTGTCAACTGTACACTGTCGTACTGGAACGTAGTCAAGAACCTACGAGAGCGCACGCGGCTTGTTTCACATTGGTGACCAAGTGGCCATTTGCTTCTTCGTCCCAGACGCCAGGGATGGAGATTATGGGGGGGGGGGTCGACGGCGGGGTCGCCCCCCAATGCAAATAGCGCGGGGTGATAGTGTCCTCTCGTCCACCCCCCCCCCCCCAATAATACAGTGCCTGTCACAGCGAGTGCATAAAATATTATAATGGGGCGAGATTTCCACGTTTTCCAGTAATTTTTTCCAGTAAATAATACCGGTAATATGAAACAGAAATCACTCATAGCATGATAGCTATAAAATAACATAATTATTCTAGACTAAATCCCAGTTTTTTTTAAATTTGCAATGTGAAGACATGCTTAGGACAGTGCATCCGTTTTATCGACGTTAAGGAAGATCGAAGGAGAGAATTGCAGGAAATGAGCGATAATAAGCGCGGTGCTCCGCCTCATGGAATCCACAAACTTTTTAAAAATCGACTAATGCAAATAATTCTGTTATTTTATCGTACTGTGAGTCTGTGACTGTATTATTACTGTACTAATTAGTACTAAACATGTAGAGAAGAGCACAGAACAGGTCCAGGATAATGCATAAGGGAATTTAGGCCTTTGTTGAAAGTTGTCAGGATTTCGACAAAAGTGTGGTGCCGATGTAGCAAAGCTTCCAAGATAATGTCGTGCTCCCAGCCGCCTGCAGGAATCTGAAGCACACAACTACGAAACACCAGCGGCCTACTATCGTTCTCAATTTTTGGAGATTATAGACGTTGCAATTGGTCGCCTCAGAGATCGTGTTGAGAACCGTGCCATGCCTATCCTGACTGCAATTGAACGAGTTCTTATCAGATCGTGGAACGGTGACGTATTATCATCAGATAACGTCAAGGATATTCAAGTCACATGTAATCACTATACCTGCGATCTTGACGAAACACGACTGCAGGCACATCTGCTTGGCCTGGAGAATATTGTTGGAGATCGACGTATCATACTGACATTATCACACACACATCAGCAGCAGCTCGTTGAAATGTATGATTCAGCAGGTTGGTACCGTACTAAAATCATGAACATTTTCTTTTAATATTATAACACTACAGTAACAGTACCGACTCTCTGAGTACCTTACTAACTAGTACCTTTCCTGTGCATGTCCAGGCTGTCTGTAATTTTTTTCTGTACGAGTACCAGCTAATATGATAAAACCTTGCTTGTTGTCACATTATATATACGATTCCATAGGCCTAAAATTTGGGTAGTCCTTCCAAAATGATAAATCGACAGCATGTGATGATCATGATGCCACCGCGGCACCGCCGTTAAACTGTATCTGAATTGCATCTTTTCGCATTTAATTTTTGTAAGCTTGTAATTTGTATAATTCCTCAACTAGCTAACCCCCACATCTGTTGAAGATTTGGACGATTTTCAATTTTTCGTTCAAAGGGAAAATAAAAACATGGCACTTCAGGCATATTTTGCACAGGTGTGTAAAATTTTCCAAATTCTGGCTATTTATCATAATTTGTCAGAAGCTCCAATGCAGTACAGACATGGACCACAACTACCGATTACTTTGATATCGCCCTCAGGAGTTTCCCCAGATGCAGTACCAGTGGATGGTGAAAAAAGCGGATGACCACTAACAAATTACACGACAACTGATGTGCGTGCAAAGATGTCCAAGCTTATCAACGATAAACTGTGTAGAGTCCAGCTGCAGGGTCTTGATCTTTCTGATGTGTCAAATTTCAAGGAGAAAGTGCATAACAAGGAACTCGAGCTTATAGACTTGCGTCTTGAAGATCAGAGGCTGCAAAACGCCCAAAATGTGAAAAATAAGAAATCTTGAAAGTTCTATAAATCAAGGAAGAAGAACTAGCAAATGTTCTGAGAAAGTCGTGAACTGTATTACTATTGTTCTAGGTAACTTGGCTGCATTTTTTCTACGACTTTGGACTCTAATCGTCTCTATGGACTCTATTCTATTGACTATGGACTCTATCGTCTCTATGGACTTCACACTTAGGCTCTAACGTCAAACGGACTCAATTAAAGTTACGTTGGGACAAGGATGATCTTGCTGAATACTATAATTTAATTTGTGATGCATCAACCAACCTGTAACAAGCGTGTCCCCCGGAATTGTGCAGTCAACTGTACAAATGCTAGTCACAGGGCAATAGTTGATCACAATTATAGATGCATTGCAGGAGCTCTAATTGGAGCACAAAAATGCTCTATTCTTCAAATACCTTGCAAGGCACTCAAACCTGTTCGGAACGATGAGCTGGATGATTTCAAAGAAAAATCTATTCTGTGGCATAATATTTGGGTCAGTGCAGGAAAGCTCTTGACAGGCTTGGTGTACAGAATTACGACCAGCTGTAAATTTAATTACCAACTGGCAATAAAAATGCCTAGATTATATGAGTTTGTATGTGCGTTAATTGAGTATATATGCGTGTACTAAAGCAACCTTAACCTTCATGAATTGTCCTTTACGCTGGCGGTTATGGAGCACATTTGTAAAGAAAGCAACGAGCATGCTGCTCAGAGAGGCGATCAGAACTTTGGCTTGGATATCCCTTCTCTCAAGCTGTTTCTTTCCATCGATATGCTATTGGATGTTCCATTGCCCCAGCGTTCCGTGTATTGGTAAGCATATGGTGACTTTCACAACTCAATGGCGTCTTCTACAATGTCTCATAATAAAATCTTGAACCAGCTGGACCGCGAGTGTCTGACAGACTCCTTTGCTATCAGTAGCAGTGAACTTATGTGAGCGCTGCATGTATGATCAATATCAACATTGTATAAGAGTGTCATATCAGTGATTAATAGCAACTAACAGTTAGCTACTACTAAAATAATTAGCTAAATATTCTAGTAAATACGGTAACTAATTCACTTTAAACATTCGCTCAAACTTCCATTGTAATAAATGTTTGACCTCTTGACAGTTAAATTCTCAGAATGTATACAGGGCTTCTGAAGTACTAAATCGAATTATATGTCACTTTATCTAATTCTCATGATGATTAAATATTACTAAACATGGTAGATGTAGATTTAAACATGACAATTTCAGAAATTAGTTGTTACGAGAGGTTGGCAGTCCACAGAACAATCGTGCTAAGCAGCTACGTGCAACAGCAGCAGCAGCAGCACCGTTTTGCTTTGCGATTGTAGCAGCAGTAGCTCACACTGCGTAGCAACATAACTAGTGGCTTTGCTGTTGGCTGAGCCTGCATTATCAGTTGCTATTCAGTTGCTCTCATAAATTCTCATCTAATAAATCGAACCTGTAGAGTAGTTTATACTGTCTACACTACTAGAACTACTATATGGCGAGCTGGCCAGGTTATGGCTAGCAATGGTCAAGTCTGGCTACATCGATGGAGGGTCAACAACAATCTAGTGGGTGGAAATATGTTGGAAACTAAAGATTTAATCAGTACAGACGACAGCGGTGCAACGGATGCTGACTAATCTCGACTCGTTTAGACGTTTCGGCGGAGAGGAACAGGGAAGAAAGAAGAACACTTTCAGGCCTATACTAAACTTACCAGGCGAACTTAATAAATTGCTATGTCATTCATTTCTACAACGATCAACAGTAAGGAGCAATTTTGGCCTCTCTTCAATTTATCTCACTAATCAAAGGTACCAGCACAGAAAATCAGTAGTAGCTTCTATTTATGATGTTACCATTCGAATACTCAACTTGGACGATGCGAGAAAACTGCGAACTTTGGGAGGGGGCTTTAGATTTTCGGGAGGGTGAATTTAGTAGTCGTAACATTTCTGCCAGTGGCACAAGCCCGATGCATTCAACGACGCGATGATAGCAATAGAAATCAATTGTCAAGGGAAATAACTTGAGAAATCTGGATCAACACTACCACGGACAATAACAACGGAATTTTACATGGACAAGTTATACAATTCAATATAAATAGAATCGATAGTCAACATTTTTTATTGTAAAAGACAAGAGTTCGGATTATAACTGTGGACAAATTACCATTTTAGAAATTGATCTGCCTGGAACGAGTTACTAAACAACTTTGGCGATTATTTGACGGAATATCAACTTTTAAAAGAAAAACTCTGACGATATATGGGGTCGAATCACTTTTGTCAAACTTCTGTCTAATATCTGATGCGATTCACGCTTCTTGAACCCACCGCTTCAAAACCAGGATGGTCGTCCCATCCCTTCAATCAGCCAACACCGGTCGCTCCGACACAAATCGACAAGATGTGCAACTACGACATTCATCGAAGGCAACCAACTCGACAATGGTTCTACGGCTAGACTAGCCATAATGTTGCGGTAAAAAATTACTCTCAGAGCATTCAATTAATTATTTGTGTATATATGCTGATATCCCATAAATTGTGCATAAAGTGTGTAAATCAGTAGTATCACACGTAATATGTATTACTTGATGGATGAGCTGATGTTGAGATGCTAGATATCTTATGTGAAGTACTCTGATGTTTTTAATCATTTGTTTATTTCGAACTAATTCTGAACTTACATTATATGCAAACTCTGATTATTGCCTTTCTTCAACTTGTCAAGTAATATTTTTAGCATTTGTGATTCTTGATAATCATATAAGCCAATTGTGCCACAAATGTCTGGAAAATGGCAAAGCAGAATGGAATAACAATGCTTACTTTCCATTTAACCAGATACAAGTCACAAGCTTCAGTCATCGAACCGTTCTGTCCTTGACCCTTTCAAGCGTTATAATCGAAGAGTCCTTGGATGACGTCGAATCCACGACGAATGACAATTTTTTACATAGTTCAGATAGCCTGTAAACCTTACAATAGGACCTTTGTCTTTTCTGCTGTACAAGTTACAACGTTAACTCGCCCATCTTTGATAACGATAAATACACTGCAATGTTACTAACATGTCAAAAATCATTATAGTCATCATAGTTGAGATCATCTCCTTTGTCAATCAAGCTTTGAATCAAATCCAGCATGTCACAAAGTAACTTTCTTTTTTGTTCAGGAGTTAAACCAAAAGTTTCTTGCCTCAAGAAGGACGGTACCAACTGTGTTCCAATGGACGAGACCAGTATCGGCGGAAAACAACAAGGACTCAACGTTTAGCGCATCGATCTATCACCACTGCTGCCATCAAACTGTGGGACAAACTGCTGCTTGTATCCCTGAACACTTGATAGCCATAGACAATGAAGCAATTGTTTTAAAAAAACATCGGAAATCTTATTGGCTGATCGAGATGATACATCAGAATACTCAGAAGCAGTTCTTTATAGTATAGCCGCTCAGATGACACAATGCTTACAGAACACTAAAGACAGTAGCAAACAATTAGTTAGCCGTCATTCTTTCTTCACTCGCACAGATTACATGCACGATGTCAAAGGCATAAGAAATTCACTGGCTTCAAAACCTACAAGAAAGTTTTATTTGTTTTCAAACTTCGGGACTTGCTGCCTATTGTTTGAATTACCACACCGGTTATGTAGTACCAAATTTTCCTCCGATTGATCAATTTTTGTCTTGTCTTAATTAAATCGAGTCGGTATGTACCTAATTTTCCACTAAGTCGTTTGGCATATCCGAAAATGAAGTGAGGAATATTTTCTACACTTCATTTTCGTCTCATATCATTGCAGTGGAATGAGATTTCAATATGGCCAAATCCAGAAGTGACTAGATTTTATTCCCACTCACAGACTTCAAACATAAATACCCAACAACTCGAGTCATCTTCGATGGGACTTAATTAAGAAACAAATTAAGACACATAAAATGCAAAATTCAAAACAATCCATATTTTCCACATACAAAATCAAGAGCACAGTCAAGTCTGTTATTGGCACGACACCAGGAAGACCTATTTCCTGTGTGTCGCCTTCATATGGTGGTTCTATTAGCGATCATCAAATTATTGAAAGGTCAGGTTTACAGTTCATTTATAATTCCAACGACTCAATCATGGCTGACAAGGATTTAACATTGAAGAAACGTTCTACTTGTATTCTACCTTACAATATTTCACTACATATTCCAACGTTTTTCTCCAATAACAATAGAATAACTAATCAAACTGTGCTGCGCCACAGAAAAAACTTGTCAACGCTTGTGTACATTCTGGCATCAGTGTTGTAGCTGAACTGAACTGTGTAAGTTCCTCCCCTCCCCACCGGTTTCTTAAGCCGGACTCTTTGACAGGGAGAAGAACGGCAAGTTTCTGAAGCACGAGGCTTCACTTCAAGCCGAGGCAATGGGACGTGAACAACTTGCCCAAGTTCGTTACCAGACAACACCTCCGGAGCGGATTCGAACCCGCAACCTTTGGGTTACGAGTCGAACGCGCTACCAACTGCGCCACCGGGTCATCCCAGTGTTGTAGCTTAAACGTTCATTGACACCTTATATAACATAAACTGGCATAAAATGGGTGTGGTTGAAAACTCTGTAGAACTCAGCTGAATTTATTCACGAACACAGATTAACCAAAAATGACTCATTGGTCAGTATATCACTTCACTACTGGCCAATTAGAGGGCAAAGTAATGTTGGGATTCGTATATTTTGCACACCAGTCTCTAACAAAGGCTGTGGTTGAGCCAATTAGAAGGCAAAGTAATGTTGGGATTCGTATATTTTGCACACCAGTCTATAACAAAGGCTGTGGTTGAGCCAATTAGAAGGCAAAGTAATGTTGGGATTCGTATATTTTGCACACCAGTCTCTAACAAAGTCTGTGTTTCAGACCGGATATTGCCAAGAATATGCTGCAGTCCTTGATGATAATTCCGAAGAGGAAGATGCAGCGACAGTGACCAGGAAGGGCCAAACAGATGCATGCAACAAAGAACCAGAGTCATTCCTGTACAGTCAACGTGACAGCTTGGACCACGACACATGCCCGCAGAGTTGGTGACAGATGTGACTTCACACAGATTAAGGCAGGCAGGATTGCAAGAAGAATCGAGAGAAAAGTAGTATGTAGATACAAAAAAGAAAGCCAGTATGGAAGTTTCGAGTGCTGCTCTGGACATCACAAATACTGGAAATCTCAGCACTGTGCATCTTGTAGTTGATAACCAACTCACTGCTTTGGTATAATCTACAGAGTATTTTGTGTGCTTAGACATGCAATTGCATTAGGTCCATTCAAATTTGAGCTGATTAACATTCTATTTGTAGTATTTCTGTCATATTGTTAGATTAATGATTTCATATAATGATATTTTTCTTATTGATCTATCTTGATAAAACAGATCAAAACAATGATATCTGCATTATGCAATTTTTAAATCTAAAATGCAACAGCCCTGTCTAATTTTGCTAACAATGAATGTTGAATGTTGAATGTTCGAATGTTGACGATGAGTGGTAAATTAATTTGTCACACCGGAGTGATGCATCAACAACGATTGGGTGACTTGTAGTATTTAGTGCCTCTATGTACTTTCTGTCGTTGCGTCATTTAAGTAAATTCGTGCCTTAAACACTTTCTGTCATACTATCATTTATACAGTTTAGTACCTTAAGCAGTTTTTGTCATTGTGTCATTTAAATTGTCAAAGTGTCATAAACACTTTATGATGTTTATGACACCATGTTATTGTGTCATTTAAATAGTTTTGAGGCAACAGTTTGCAGCCGAAAATGACAGATTAATTGTTGTTCAATGTTAAATAGCGGGACAAATCTGTGATCTCGTTCCAAACTTCAACGACGACAACGTCTGGTCGTCATACTGTGGCCATCGCTCCATTGTGGATTATACAGACTACTGCAGGTAAATACTCTCAAACCTTTGGCACTGACTTACACAGAGGTTGATTCGATAGCGCAGTCGGTAGCATGCTCGCCTCGTAATCGGTTACAGGTTCATATCCGCTCCGGGAGTGTGAGTGTTGTCTGGTAAAAAACTTAAACAAATGGTTCACGTTCCATTGCCTCGGCGCAATGTAGCCCATATATCGCTACCTGAGAACTAGGAAGTGCGTTTAACAACATTTCCAGATAATCGAAAGAGAAAGTTGACCACCGCAACCGAGTGAAGAGCCAGGTCCTTCGTGGAGATGAGGAATTGGATCTGGTAGACGACAAAGAAAAGTTGGAGTACTCCTCTACGAAAGCCGTCGTGGAGGAGGGGTTGTACCTTCCCATGAGTGGAAAATCCGACCTTGAGAGCGAGGTTAAGCCTTTGGTTCCCATTGGGGCACAATGGAAACCGCCTGCGCCTGCCCCTTCTCCAAGTTACTCGTCCTCTTCCGCCTCACCATTAACCCCAATGAAGTCACTTTCTCCCAGCAGAAGGATGTCAGATGCACTAAAAACTCTCACGACGCCCACCACAGCTCTGAAAGTTTTTGAACCTTTTGAAACACTCAATCACAGTCTCCAATCATCATCACAAACAGTTTCTGGAATGCTTAAAGCTGTTGCTGAAGGTATGCATGAAATTTAAATTTTACGAGAAGATTTCAGCAGCATGTTATCAGAAGCTCATAAGCTGCTTGAAGAACTGGACTTGGACCTCATAAAATTTCCATATGTAAGGAAGCCTCCTACATGTTTCAGCGGCCCATGTGAAGCACATTTAGAGACAAGTGTGTTTGATTACTATTGATAAGGTTCTCCTTATCTTGATACTTCAATGACTAATTGCTACTTAATATTCAATTACTGTAAACATATTAAATGCAGTGTTTAATGTTGACGTCACTATTAAACAAACTCGTAGAATAATCCTGTAGTTCCTCTTCGCTCTGATTATGCATAAAGAACTATAGTCTTCAATGAACAAAATTGCGAGTTCAGCTTCTATCTTGTAGAAAGAGTTATTCTCAGTTACTTTAGTCAACAGTTATCTATACAAGTCCTTATCAAGAAAAGGAGAACCTTATCAAGTGGTGGAGAACTAAACGGATATACTACGGATATATACCGCACGTAATATTCAATAACTAAGGATGTATTTCAACACTGTAATCTAGAATTTGAATTTATGACACATCCGGTTAACACAGGCACATTTTCTCGAGACACTCTACAACAGAAATCAGAGCGGGACCAGAGAGCCTTAGATCGTGCTAAAAGAGTAACTCAGGACTTATTGACTCCAACGCCTCATTTACCGCCAACATCAACTACTACCTCTACAATTCTGACCACTGGATCAGGTACTGTTTTTGTTACACCTACTACTATTGTAGCATTGACCAGTCAGTGACAGTAGTCGATCAAGGTCATTAGAAGTATCTGGGATATCATCAACATCTAAATCTTCATCAACTAAAGTTTTGTCTGGATTATTCTCGAAATTGACTTTATTTACTAGATCGAAATCCTCATCACCGATTAACAAGTCAACAACTCCAAGATCACCAGTATCACGAATAGTTCCAGGTCAAGGTGCTGGTGACAATTTCGGCACTTCGGGGGAGGACACGGTCAGCGGTAATTCACTTCATCAACTCACTACTACAGAACATCTATCAAATTCATCGGAATCATCCAACGATCCTTCAGATAGTAAAATTGACAGCGACAGCGATACTGACATTCTCTTCTCGCATACTCAACCGAATATAAAAACTATGCTTTTATTAGCACCAGGAAATTTTAAGGGACTTTCATTGGAAGACGCCGAAAACTTTATAAATGAAGTGGATCAAAAATAATATATAAAAAACTATATATAAAAAATTACATAAAAAATTATAAGACAAAATAAGACACGTTAATATCAAAAATTGGAAGACAAAGCCCAAATTGGGTTAGTCGGGTTACTGGTAAAGGAGGGTGCCAAAAATTGGTACGATGTGCTAGCAGCGGAAAGGACGAATTTGATAATTTGAGACAAAACTTTCTCGAGAAATTCAAACGAACCGAAGACCGCAAATGGAAAGATGTCGCGGACATCTGGGATACAGTCCAACTCCGGGGCAGACGGTGGAAGAGTACATCGCGGACAATGAGCAAAAAGCACTCATCGCGAAAGTACCAAAGGAGCAACTCAAATTTGCAGTACTTATAGGGTTGAGACCTAACATCAGGACCTTTCCCATCCATCATCAACCAACAAATCTGGAGGAAATCAAACGCTGGTCGATCATGGGGGAATCGAGTTTAGAAACATCGGATTCAGCGGGAGTATTCGCCGAGATGTTCAAAAACACAGACAAGATCGACCACATGGGACTCGATCATGGGTGTATATTGAGTTCATCTTGGGAGGGTCTAATTTAGTATATGTTAAACATGGAAGATTTCATGATTATGGATGAGTTGTCACTATAAACCTCAGTTTCTGCATATGATTGACACAGCTTCGTGAACGATTCGATCATAGTCCTGGACTGCTGAAACACAAACAACTGCAGGAAATTCTAGTCACAGGCGACATGGCAGATAAGAACCTAATTATGCCTTACCCTGAACTCATATATGATGAGGGTGCAATTACAGATGTTTAGGAGAAAACTGTCTGTAAATTCAGTTCCAGAGGCAGTTGGAGCATTGTAAGTTATAGTTCCCGAGGTTAGACACGAATATAACCAAGTTGAGACACTGATTCGTATACTATTGGTCACACTTGGCGTCACACTTGGCGTCACACTTGCCTTCAACTGTTATCCGAGAAGGAGCAGCTGCATCCCAAGATGCTGTACTGAAGCATCAGAAGAATGCACAGCTGTTCTCCTCTCACCTGATTGTATCTGTATCGTTAAAAACTTTCGGCTAGTGGTACACTGAAAGCCTTGACTTTATACGAGACTTAGGGCGTCGGGCTTCTCAGGCTACAGGGGATCAGAGAGGGAGAGACGATGTTCTTGCTGCAGAAAATCTCTGTTGCAGTTCAGCGTGTGAATGCTGCGGCTGATCGTGGAAGCTTGCTAACGTGTGTTCTAACTAGGGGTAACACCGAGCTTATTTTGTGCTGTCTCGTGCTTCTCTAAATACTCTACAACAAATGATACCTTAAGTCAAATTGTAACATTTGTTCAGATGAGCATCTGGTTTCTTCCACTGTGTTGCACACTACTTTCGCTAATTATTTAAACTGACCGGAACTGAAGTGGAGACGAGCAAAACCACGCCGAAGAGAACCAGAGAGACATCGAGCGAGGTCTCGTCGTGCGAATCTGCACCAGGAGAGGAGGATGCTGACCTCACGAAAGTCGAAAAAGAAGACAAAGAAAGCTGAAATGCTCGTGCCTGACACTCCACCGGCTGCGGGACCGACGACCAGCATTGAGCCGAGCAGCTCGACAAAGCCAGCACAGAATGCTGACGCGCACGTCAGCATTCTGTGAGAATGAAGGACCTCCCAAGGCCTCTCATCTTGATATGAGCTGACAAGTCGGTTGCAGCCAACCCGATGGCTGTAAAGAAGCTTCTTCAAGATGGTGACCAAGATGGTGACCAAGACTGTCGCGACCAAAAGTGGGGCGGCGTTGGTCTTCTCCAACACTGAAGAAGATAAGAAGAAGCTGATGACCACTGAGCTGGCAGAAGGCCTTACGCTGCGCCCGACCAAGGCAAGTGCAGGCAGACGCGAGAACGTCGTCATCATCGCCGGCGTCCATCCTTCACCATAAAATCCCCACGTGTAAGCAAGCCTCCTGCACGTTTCAGCGGCCCATGTGAAGCACATTTGGCGACAAGTGTGTCTGATTACTACAAACCTCAGTTTCTGTAAATGATTGACACTGCCGTTTCACAGCTGCATGAACGATTCGATCATGGACCTGGACTGCTGAAATACAAACATCTGGAGGAAATTCTAGTCACAGGGGACATGGCAGATAAGAGCCTAATTATGTCTTACCCTGAACTCATATATTATGATGAGGGTGCAATTACAGATGTTTAGGAGAAAACTGTCTGTGAATTCAATTGCAGAGGCAGTCAAAGCATAGCAAGTTATGGTTCACGAGGTTAGACACGAATATAACCAAGTTGAGACACTGATTCGTATACTATTGGTCACACTTGGCGTCACACTTGCCTTCAACTGTTATCCGAGCAGGAGCAGTTACATCCCACGCTGCTGCACTGAAGCATCAGAAGTATGCACAGCTTGCCTACACTCACCTGATCATACCCGTATCGTTAGAAACTTTCAGTGTGTGGCACTATGAAAGTTTTGACTATATACGAGAGTTACGGCATCGGATGTCTCGGGCTACAGGGGATCAGAGAGAGACGATGTTCTTGCTTCAAAAAAAATTCTGTTGCAGTTCAACGTGTGAATGCTGCGGCTGTCCCAAGAAGCCTGCCAGCGCATGTTCTAACTGCAGGTAACATATAGCTCATTTTAGTGCTGTCTCGTGCTTTTCTAAATACTCCACAACACATAAAAATGTCTTAGTCAAATTGTAACATTTGTTCAGATGAGCATCTGATTTCTTTCACTGTGTTGCACACTCTTGTTGTTAATTATTTAAACTCACTCAGCAATCCAAACTCCTGAAGTCCTATGGCTTGTTATTGTTCCACTGTTTATTCAGAGTTAGGAAAACCACCACTACCAGCTGGCCCAAAACGGATTATACAGTTGGTAGTGTGTGCGAGTAAATTAGAGAGGCCTTTATAACGAATCAGAAGATAAGGTACGAGCGCGTATCATAACGACTGATTCTAGTGCTGTTGACATACTTAATAAAATATTGATAATAGTTCTTAGTTAAGAGCGTGCATGTTACAATAAACCGTTTGATCGATCAGATTATAAACAATGGACTACGTAATTAGCGAAGTACTGTGCGTTCTTTACACTAAATTAGGAAAAATGCCTCGTTCAAGCATTGCCGTCATATTTACGGACTTTTATTCTGAGGACGAGATTTCCGAAGCGAAGAAACATCTTCTGGAGCTCGCTGAAGGCATCTCACCGAAGCCAGACGAGTTAAAACGAGTCAAGCCGAGAGTCGGAGAGGGAAAGCTATGACGGGACCTCGAGGATGTGTTGTCTCTATACACGATGCTGGACAGTAGAAAGCACGCTATGCCTCGCTTTCTCGCTGCCAACGCTGACCGGATTCTGTCGATGAGGGACTTTGACGTCAGCGTATTCTCTGCGACACTTGGCAACATAGTCAACAAAGTGGATGAAATATCGTCAACTATCGACGCCGTGTCCGCCGAGGTACGTGATCTTCGTGTTAGCAAGGAGTCCATGACGCTGATCTCTACGAGCAAACCCGAAGGTTCTCATGGCACTGCCTCTCCCGTAGATGACAAGACCGATGTGAATCAAACGTCGGCAGCTTGGAGGATCATAAGGAATGGCCGCGCTGTTCCAGTAGACACTCCAGGAACCGAGAAAACTCCAGCTAATGCTCAGCCTCGTCCTCCTGGTCCTGAACGAAGGAATGCAACTGGCTGCCGACCCAGCGATGGAAAACTCACTGCGTCTGGGACGAAGAGAAACGACGACAAACGTTGGCACATCTTTGTTGGCAAATGCGACAAGGACACAGACGAGAGTTGCATTAACATATTCCTTGAAGAAAATGATATTGAAGTGGCAGAGGTTAGAAAGCTGAAAGCCAACAATGAATGGCAAGAAAAATCGTCAGCCTTCCGGGTTTCGGTCAAAATGGATCACAAAGACAAAATCATGTCTTCAAACCTGTGGCCGGAGAATATAATTGTTCGTGATTGGTTCTTCAAGCCACGGTAAAAAAAAACAGTCTTCTCTCTAATTTATCATGGGTAGTTCTCTCATAGATTACACCTGCTCTGTTAAAATATGTTCCTTCAATATGCACGGGTTTAACAATGGTTTAACTACATGGCGAGAACTCTCTGTAAGGAATACGATGTCGTACTTCTTCAGGAACATTGGTTAATTTCGGACGAACTGCATAAAATTGACCAAATCGATCACAATTTTCAGTCATTTAAAGTGTCGTCTATGGATAACAAAGTTGCCTCAGGAATTTTATGTGGCAGACCCTTTGGTGGTATTGCTATTATGTATAGAAAATTGCTGAGTTTTAATGCTGTACTTGTGGAATGTGATAGTAATGAATGGCGCCTAATTTCAGTAAAACTTCATAATAATGGATTTAACAATATCGTTATCTCGTGTGTGTACTTTCCATGTGTAACTAATGAACGTGATTACACTATAAAAGAGATTATACTGTACTGCAAAGAGATTATATTTTTTTTTAGAAGAAGAAGAAGAAGAAGAACAAGATGGATGTGCAGGAGTTTGACAGGAGACGAGTTGAAATTCTGCAGAAAAAGCTGGATGAGACCGAGGCAAGGGTCGCAAAGGCGTATAAAGAGTGGAGTGATGACGTTTAAGATAAAGAGAGGACCAGCTCAAAGCTGTACGATGATCTCTGCAGAAAACTACAAGTGAAGGAGAACAAGGTTCTCTCATTAAGGGAAGAGAATAAAAGACTGCGTACAATGGTGGGTGAAGTGCAGGTTGTAGCGAAGACACTGATCAAAGAGTGGAGTACTGAAACTCTGAGACCTCTCAAGAAGCCTCAGCATAGCCGTTGCCACCACAAGAAGCCGCCGCTGCTCAATCTAACGGTTCACGGACTGTCCCTTGGGTCAGGGGGCCAAGAGATTGTACTGCATAATCTCTATCTCTTTTGACGAATAAAGAATATATTTGTTGTATAACAAAAGGAAAATTAAATTTATATATTTAATCATTATTATTATATTCAATAATAATTGTTACACTAATGTACATCCAAAAATAATATATTTTAATTATGCAATACAAAATTAAAATTGCATGCCAACAGTGGACAGTCATGGGGCCCAGGTGCAATCAGGCATGTGGTGAACCGCTTACATTAAACCTGGGGCTCACAGAACAAAGACAACAATAGCCGTATGACCTTAGACATTGACTCTCACTCGAATCCTTAGAATGAGATCATGTCCAATGCACAATGGGGTCAAGTCCAATCGTTATAGACAAATACGTAAACGTTAATCACCGATTTGTCTCAAACAGAGAAGAAATCCGGGCATTAGACAGTCTGCCACCACTGGTGTGTACTCAGGGAACACCGCAACAGCAGCTAATCATGCTGTTGTAACTCGGCAGAACAATCAAAATAAACGAATCCACAATTCAAATCAAAGCTCGTCCGGTAGAAAAGGCGGTGTTCAGCATCAACAACATCAGCAAGCATTATACAGTTTCAGACATGTATATGTAATCACTGCAAACTTTTGGACGTAAAAGTTCTCCATTGCTTCGACATATCAAGTACAGATCATGATTCGAAGCTTTTAAATTGGCTGTACCTGCCAATTATACTGATAGCAGCATACTCGACTCGACTTTGCGACCCGCATCCGGTCATGGTATCACGGAGGTGACAATCGCGTCAATTATGCATCCAATCGTATGATGCTGTCCAACGATGAAGGTTCAGCCGAGGACATCAGTCGAGGACTTGTGCATTGTGTGCATTTTACAATATTTTACAAGTCCCAATGAAATTCCAAGAGCTGTGTTTCACTACTGATATAAATTATAAAAACTATTGCAATGAATGAACCTTGCTCAACAGTAAAGACTAACATTAAAACCACAAAAAAACTGATTTAGAACCCTTGACTATAAACTTCAAAGACAGGCAAGAAAATAAATGTAGCAACACTCGTGACACACTCTATCCCACTGCATGACAATAACATGCAGCAAGCCTCGTGGCACACTCTATTCCACTGCATTTATGACAATAACATATAGCAAGACACGTGGCACACTCTATTCCACTGCATTTATGACAATAAAATGTAGCAAGACTCGTGGCACACTCTATCCCACTGCATTAATGACAATAACATGTAGCAAGACTTGTGGCACACTCTATCCCACTGCATTTATGACAATAACATGCAGCAAGCCTCGTGGCACACTCGATTCCACTGCATTTATGACAATAACATGCAGCAAGACTCGAGGCACACTCGATTCCACTGCATCAATGACACTAACATGCAGCAAGCCTCGTGACACACTCTATCCCACTGCATTTACGTGTCACTGCTTATTGGAAAATAAGCAAGATGGCTGGACAAGATGGCGGCAATGTTTACACCAGTCCAGATTTGTGTCTGTGTGCTTCTTGACGCTCAACCTGCCACCCAACACCTATCACCCAACACCTATCACCCATCACTTATCATTGCAACTGCTTGTGTTGACACCGGACAACATTTTGACCTTCCTGATATGGATAACCCAGTCCACCAGTCGGCTGGGAGAGGCGAGAGGTTGGCTTATTACAGGAATGACCTCATTGTGTGGGAGGTACGATCAGAGGCAAAGCCGGTGAAAAGGTCGATTGACCAATAAGCTTTTCCTTGGTTTATTTATTTGATTTGTATTGGAACGTTCGCACCGAGGGACTCTATTGTGCCTTTGACATATCAAAACGTTTCTATACACAATATATTTACCATATTGCAATCTACTCAAGGTAACAACAAGGTTATAAATCGTTCAACCTTTCGTAGCCTAACGGGGGGTGTGGCTGCACCCCAAAGATGGTTTTTTCTATTTTTTTGATTTCTGATTTTAGAAAAAAAATACCTTTTATGACATTTATTGTAAGATATTGTTGATCTGTTAAAATCTGGTGTTTGCTTACATTTAGTGTTTATTATCTGACTACTAAACAATGGCGAATCGTAGAACCTATGACTTATCAGCTGCAGTTCTGATGCTCGAACGGAATTCAACTGATGATGATTTGTCAGATACAGCAGAAGATAATGATGACGATACTGATTATGTAGGAGATATGAACATCGTTGACGAGGACGATGAAGAACAAGTAAATGAGTTACGTGAAAATTCAGAATTTGGTTCAGACGATGAGGAAGTTCTTCAAAATGACGCCTCAAACGAATCTGATGGATCGCCGTTACAGTCGAAGTCAGGTCAACAGTAGACTACCAGTACACGGCACTCTAAACATAATATTCTTAATATTCTCAATCCAGCGTTGCTGTTGTTTGTGTCCCGCCCTAGACTCCGTCAGGCTAGGGTCCCTTTCCGCCTTCGGCTGCCGACAGGGCGTCCTCCCACAGTTGAAATTGATTAGCCACTGCCACAAGATCGCGCCATAGATCCAGGGTTCCAGGTTGGATTTCATTGAGTAACAATAGAACTTAGGTGCGAGGTGTCTTGTTTGCATGTTTTGCATGATGGGCAGAGAGGAGATAGGTGGGCTTGTGGATCGATTTTGTGAAGATACGACTGGAGGAATGGTGATTTGTTAGTGTGGAGCTGTGCGAATCTTCGTCTAGGGTGGCGGATTAGGGTTTCTTCTGTCTTGTTTATGATTGGTGCTGTTGTGATAGTAGTTTGTTGGGTTGTTGTGCTTGAAGGTATTGCTGAACAGATTTGGTGTGTATTGTTTTGAGGTTCATTTTGATCGAATCAGTTATGATTGGTATAGTGGAGTTTGAGATGTTGGTGATGTATTGGTCATTGTTGGTGATGTATTGGTCACTTAATCCAGCGTCTTTAATTACTTGGTCCACAGACTTGAGGAATGTTTGTCATCATTGCATTCTTGGTTTTGTTACAATGATATGTAATGCAGACAAGTTGTGGTAATTCTTGGCTCGAAAAATTACCATTATAAGACTACATAAGACGGTCATCGTATGCTAATCTCCCCTCTGTCAACATCGCTGGTTCACAGGTCGAATTAAACAATCAGATAAACTACTCGGGGTTAAACTGGACAATAATCTATCTCTTGAAACTCACAGCTGTTTGTAAAGCGTCTTGGTTCCGTCTCCGTGCACTAAAGCATATTAGGCTCTATTTGTGCTGAATCAGCTAAGTCGGTCGATCACGCTCTTGTTTCTTCTAGATTAAATTACGCTAATGCAACTTTGCGTGGCACATCAGTAAAGAATATTTGGAAACTTCAGCGTTTACAAAACCCATTTGTCAAAATGGTCTGTGGTAAGCACTTGTCGTCAACACTGCAGCAGCGCTGATGCGAGAACTGCTTCTGGCTTCAAATCAGTCAAAGAGTTGCGCTCAAGCTAGCAACAATAGCTTTTAAATGTCGTAATAGTAGCCCTCAGGGAAATTATTTAAAGCTATCCCTGTGCCCAGCACCGACATCTTGCAAAAGCAAATACTAGACTACGGGCGATGATGACGATTCAATTCTCTTCTCAGCATTATTCTGAACCTCTTCCAGACTACAGACCCAACTGTATACTTAGGAGTGTATTTCATTGCTTAGAATTTCAATGCTTCGAAAATCAATGTTTCGAAATTTAAGTTCCGAAACATCATTTGTTCGAAAGAACAAATCTTCGAAAAATCAATCCTTCGAAATAGCAATGCTTAGAAAATAGCTTCGAATAACTGTTAAAGGTATCTATAATTGATTCGAAAAAGCAATCCTTCGAAAATTAACAATGAATAGCTGCAGCGCGACCGTTGCGGCTATTCATTGTCGTTGATGTCAGATGTCAAGTTATGATCACCTGGATAATTGCTCGACCGCTGCAGCTATAAATTGTCGTTGATCGCCTTGCATCGAATTTTGTAGTCTTTTAGATCCTTGTTTGGCCATGATCCACACAATAATTACATACCTATCATCTTAATTACCTAATTAATTAATTAAGGAACTATATAGCGTCGTTATAATTACGTTTTGTGCAATTTGTTATGAACTTGTAAAATACTTCTTGATTAAACTTGATTGATTAAACTACTTGATTATATTTTTAAAACTAACTTACTATTATGTACACAGCACATTATCTAATTATTATGTATACAGCACATGATTACACTATCCAGGCCTGGTCATAAGGTTAATTAAATTAAGTTTAGAAAAAATAATAATTGAACTGAGTTTCGAAGGCTTGACTTGACGAAGGCTTTCGAAGCTTTGTCGAATCTTTCAATTTTCGAAGGATTGATTTTCGAATCTTCCAATTTTCGAAGGATTGATTTTTCGAAGCTTTAACTTTTCGAAAGAATAATTTTTCGGAATTTAAATTTCGAAGCATTGATTTTCGAAGCAGTGATTTTCGAATCAATGCAGTGCTCCCTGATCAGATATATGTATACAAACAAGATAATGAAATATTAAAATAAACTGTATCCTATTCATATGAAGGCATAAGCCAAACCAAAAAATTGCTAGTTATATCTAAGCGATAACTGATTTGCAAAAGCACATACATGTGCTTCGTACTACGGGGCACAACAATACTTGTGCGAATAAGGAAAGCAGAAAACGCTAGGCCCTATTCAGAAATGTAATGTCATTTATCATTACACAGGGGTCATTTTTATTACTATTAATTCATTTTGATGATCGTTAAGAGTTCAGACAACTGAGTACCATGTGAAAGA
>JAQFYQ010000143.1:0-20989 GCA_034694885.1 Buchholzia appendiculata | reverse complement strand
CCACCCCCCCCCCCCCGTCCATCCTCGTCCCTCCCCTCGTCCAGCCACAGCTAGCTGGTTGTTCTTGAGCAAGAATGAGTGAGCACATGTTTTGTGAGCGAGAGAAAGGTTTAAAAACTAGGCATAGTTTGGACGAATCAACAACAGCAATCCGCTTGGTCCTGGACGAATACCTGTATTGGTCGCCTGGGTAATGATTTAGAACATTGCAGGGCGGTGATTGGTTCGCGGGTGAGTTGCTCGTCGTCGATTGGCTGACAGCAATGCTGTGTTTAATTATATGACAGTACAAGGTCAGTTTTATTGGGACCAATTTATTACTGTCGCGTCATTTGCTTGTACATTGTGTAGTGGTTTTCATTTCATTGATAAATTTAGCCATTGATAAAAATGTTTTATTGAATTATCTTCCGATGTATTGACAATAATTGTTCTAAGAGGAGAAATCTTGTACAAAAAATAGCAATGTAAAAAGTTGTAATCAATCATCATTAGACAGAAATCCTTGTCGGCTTATAATTAATTGAAACTCTGTGATTGCAATAGGCGACAAAGAGCTAGTAGTCAGATCAGAACTGTAGCGCGCGTGTGTAGACTACGGCCATCTGCTCTTTGGTTCTTTCAAGGTTGCGGTTTATGCTTTCCTTCACAACCGAATCAAAGAGCAGCATAACTTTCTCTGAAGAAAGGAAATCACCCCATTTCCTGTACAGATTGGCGTCAGCAAGAGAATGCGATCGTAAAAAACCCAGCCATAATGAGACTTCACGAACATTAGTCAAAGTTTGTTCCTTTAATTCGCAGACATCTTCCGAAAGACTATAAACGGGCAATGATAATGGTCATTGCATGGTTACTAGGTGAGCCAAGAAGCTGCTTTGGTTTCTGAACATTTCACAGCAAAGTTCTGAATTTGTGCATACCAGAAATTAATTTTGTAGTGATATAAATTTTTATGATCGTTTTAAAACTTAATGTGCAGTAAAACTTAATAGCAAAAACAAAATTCACCTACGCAATCTGGCAGTTGGAAAAAACTTCTAAAGTCTCTGAGCAAATGATCACAAGTTAGCATGAGGGGAGATAGAAATGTTAAGAGACAATGTGCATAGAAGGTGTGATATATGAAATGACTAAAATAGAATGTATAAAAATAACGAAAAATGATAAAATAATTTTTAATAGTGTATAAAATAGGTGATTTTTCAAAACACTGTTGTTCTTGGGCTGCAGCCAATATCTTATGCATGGATGGCGACAGAATATTTGACAGTATCATGCTGAAGACAGTACTGTAATGTATATATTATAAGAAACCTTCGTTTGATCAGGTTTGGGGCATTTATATATGTTATTATGCCACATTTTTTTGAGTTATTATGCTACATTTCTGTGTTATTATGCTACATTTCTGTAAGCTATTATGCTACATTTCTGTAAGCTATTATGCTACATTTCTGTAAGCTATTATGCTACATTTGTGCCTGCATTGTGAAAGCATTCGTGTCCGCATCATCTGATTTAGTAATTACAATGCACACTTCTTATAGAGTTTAATTCCAATTTTGTATGAAATGTATCTGAATACTATAGAAAAGAAAGAACCTATGAATGCATGCTTAGATTTTTAAACAATTGCCAATAGGATACATTTGTATGTAGGAAGTTGGAGTTTGATATCTGTATCATAAAATTAGTCATCTGACGACAGTTTGTGACTTGTCCTTGATAGCCTACACCTTCACTTTAAATAGATCTTTAGATTAAATATGGTTTATATTAGAATTTATTAAAATATTTGTTAATTAAATATAGTTGCTGACATTGTGTTGTAGGCCGAAGAACTTAGTCTATCGTTGATTCATTTGTTTTTCTGGTCTAACCTTGCCGCTTCTATTCATACTTTTGATGTGTAGGCGTTAAGTTGCTACAGCCTATAATGTCATTATTGGTCTATCTTCTGTCAGCCTGCAATAGGACCTGAAATACCACTAGGGTCTATTTACAGTTAGAGTACAATAGGACCTATAATATAATTACACCTATTTACTGTCAGCATGCGAAAACTCTATACAGTTGCTCGAGAGGAGGTAGATGGTGGAAATGCCTGTGTGTGTGTGGCAAGATAATGGTATCTGTGTTGCATATATCTAAATACAGCCCCGACACAGCTGCGTGCACACAATGCATTGTAATACCTTTGTAATGTGAACAACAATGGCTCTGACAGTGTCTTGCTATTCGCATCATTGATGGTTTATGCCCTGGCACTGTGTTGAAGTCACCCTAGACAGTTTTATTGCATTCAGGACATAGTGTATTATAATAATAGAGAGCTACTCTATTGGTTTAGTGTGGTTCTCATCTTCCCGGGCTGTTTTAGATCGTTGTCGGGGTTTGTTGTTTGTTTTGGATCTCCTTTGCCACGTTGGGTTTTGTGGTATTGGTTTGTTATATTGGTGGTGGAGTGAGATTTTGGTTCACCTCCTTTGTTGACCTTTGTTTGTACTTAGTGAGTGGTTTATGTTTTCTCTCAATCTTCTTTGAAACCATTGTGGAACTAATTAACTGTAAATAAATCTAGTTATTTTTCAGTGAAACTATGGGATAAGCATATATTGTAGGGAAACACTGTACTTTTAGACTTTCTTATTTGTACATTATTTAAATCTTTTCATTGTTTTGTTATTTATATATCAGTTCAAATTATTTGTGACTCTGATACTGCTATAATTAGTAATCACGTCCCTGCTCAGCTGCTTTTATATAATTCAGACATTTCTACAAGAATTATATGCTGAGAGAAGAAGAGCTATTTGTTGAATTGCGAAGTACTAAATCTTGGAAATGCTATTTATGGTGCATTGGCGGGGTTGAGGTGCTGAAGGTACTTGATGTTGCGTTTATGGACCGCACTGTGGTAGTTATTCGATTTCATATTTGATATTTATTTAAAACTGTACGTTGCCATTGTCCCTTTTGAAAGAGCTATAATTGGGAACGTCTTATACTTGCTAATATGTAAAATCTAGCCTAGATGATGGCGATAGATAGCTGAATGGTAGAGCACTGGACTCAGGAGCAGTCAACTTCTCACGGCCCGGGTTCAAATCACACTCTCAGGGCAGACACATTATTTATAATTGTTAGCTGCCAGTGGCGCTTTCTGTTGTGTGTGTTTGGCCCGGGTCCGGTGAAAAATATATCTTCCTACCATACTCCTGGCATGGCCGTACCAGGAGTCCAGCACTTAGGTCGTCTCCGAACCTACTCTGAAGCTGACCTGCGTGTCCTAGCCGGTAGGCCGTATTTGGTATAGCTTACAAGTGTGAAATTTGATTGTAACTTTTATGCGTTTGTCATGCTTGAAATTAAAGAAATATTATTATGATGATTGTGTATTTTATGTATTACGTCTGTGCGTTGGTTAAATTTTCTGATTTGTAATTGATCGCACTTTGTCCAGTGTCCACGTTTTTGTGTATTTTGTGTATTATGTATTTTGTTTAAGTATGATGTTTGTGCGTTGGTTATATTTTCTAACTTGTCACTGATCACACTTTTTCCACGTTTTTGTCGACAGATGGAGAGTTTGTTTCGGTTAAGCAGCAGCACATTTCTGGTTTAGACAAGGAGCAACAGCATCAGCTGCACCAGCAGCAGCAGCAGACGTTTGTGCCGTGTCGTGTGTGCAGTGACAAGGCGTCAGGGTATCACTATGGCGTGACGTCGTGTGAGGGATGCAAGGTGAGTGGAGTCATGAGTCGTGATGACATTTTCCCCATTTGACCAAATCTGTATGGCTAATTCAAGTACATATATTGGCAAATTGTAACTTTAACTTTGAAAGCTAACCTTGAAGTTAACGTTGGACTTTGTCTGGATAGTTTATAGTGATATGCCTTTTTTGTAAGTTGAAATATTAAAATCCTCAGTGATTTGAACCCATATATTTATGGCTGAAATCCAGGTTCATGCGCTCGTGTCTCCAGGACTAGGAAGTCATGGCCCAGCAAGTTTGTATGTAGACACAGAGCTGCTAGATGCTTGATGCCCAACCTACCAATGTGCCTGATGTTGACCAAGGCTGGTGGATATAATGCTCATCATCTAGTTCGTCACGTTATTTTGGCCTTTAGTTGTCTGAAAACAGTAACAGTAAATATCTGGAAACAAAATTGCATAATGATGAACTATGGATTCATTGTTACCAGGGAGTTGGGGTTGGGGAGTACTTTCTAAACCAGTCAGTAGCCTTCTATGGCTATCTATTATATACTGAAGAGTCTGTATGATTGTGCTGTTTTATCTACTGCTACAAGTATTCATGATAGTTACTTTACTAATTAGCATTGCTATTTATTTTTCCTAAAACGTGTAGAACTATTTCCTAGCAAAAGAAGTGTAGTTTTTATTATTACATTGCTTAGCATCTGCAGTGCTCTGTCTGTGTCGGTGAATGTGGTATATCTGCTAGGCATACCACATTTTTCGTGGGTTCTCTCCTACTACAAGAGGAAGATCTTATATGATAATCTTAGTTGTCTTTGTCTGTGTGCTTGTAGGGATTCTTTCGTCGAAGCATGCAGAAGCAGATGGAGTACCGTTGCCTGCGTGACGGAAAGTGTCAGGTCATGCGACTCAATCGCAACCGATGTCAGTTCTGTCGCTTCCAGAAGTGTCTTGCTGTCGGCATGTCGCGGGACTGTGAGTAGCTATCAGTTCTTAACGTTGTGAACTATTTCTCTAGTTTATACAGTGACGCTGTAATGTTTAGCAAATGAATGACAAACAACGCAAGACATTTTTCTCAAAAGTGCATAGTAATTTATTGTTGTTGGTAGATATACCTTTTAGTCAGTAATATAATCCCAATTGTTGCCTATCGTCCTGTTGCCATGTTGCCATTGTTTGTTGTCCATCTTGGATACCATGTTGTCATCAATACCCTGTAGTTAAGGTTACGCTCATGTTTTGTTACCCAGCTCTAGTGGTAACCATGTTTTCATGACTACCCTGTTGTTATATGACTTTGGTAACCATGTCTTGTTACCCTGCTGTCGTTATTACCCTGCTATCTTGGTTATCTCGTTGCCATGACTACCCTGTAGTTAAGATTGCCCCGTTGTCATGGTTACCCTGTTGTCATGACTCATGACTACCCCATTGTCATGGTTACCCTGTTGTCATGACTACCCGTTGTCATGGTTACCATATAGTCATTTTTACCGTGTTGTCATGGTTACCCGTTGTCATGGCTACCCTGCTGTCAAGCCTGCTGTAGTCACTATATATTCCATCGATCTGTTGACAGCTGTCCGCTACGGCCGAGTGCCGAAGAGGTCGTTGACCTCCGATGACCTGCCGGTCAGTACAACGACCGAGTCCAGTCTGCAGCCGCTTCACTTCACCGACGACAACCCGCCGGACTCCGTCACGGACGCATCCGACGCCCGGCTAACGGCAGCAGCAGCCGCAGCAGCCATCGAGAGTCAGCAGCTGGCGTTATACGACGTCATTCTTAGCGTGTCACACTCACACACGGCGCACTGTGACGTCACGGAAGACAAAGTGTTGAACATCGTCAGAAGACCGGCCACTCTGGTAAGTATCCAGTTGGTCTGTGTAGTTGTTGTTGACTTGTAGAACAGTGTGCCACTCATCATCATCATCATCATCGACTTCTGGAAGAAGGGTGGCTACTATGGATTTCTTATACTTTCTGTCTTCCACTGTCCTTTTTATCTTCTCGTATATCACATGTTTTGACGATCGAGATTATTACGACATCCAGCCACATCAGGCTGGGCCTTACTCTGGTACTTTTCATCATCGTTGTCATCATCATCGCCCGTTTATAGTCTACTATGTACGTTGCAAGATGTCTGTGCTGAGCAGAGGGATGGACTTTAAATAAATAAGTAATGAGCTGGGTCCCCATTATTGTTGGATTTTTTACGACTGCCTGCCCTCGCTGACACCAACTCATACTGGGAATGGGGCGATTGTCCTTCCTCAGAGGATGTCATTATACTATCTAGCAATATTAACTGTGACTTCCCAGAGTTACTGGACCTTCTGAATTTGTTGTAGAAGGTTTATTTTTCGGTACACCTGATTAATGTTGTTCTGTTTCGTGCAGTTGATTCGCCCCGTGCACGGATCAAAGATCCTGCAGTTGTCTGAGAAGCGAGACGTCTGTCGCTGCATCATGTTTCAGAGCGTGACGGCCGTCATCACGCCAAGCATCAGCAAAGTCGTAGAGTTTGCCAAGCGTGTGCCAGGTAACTTATCTGCATTAATTTACGATTTTTCTTCTATGCATAGAGCTCTTTAACATGAAACTTTGTTGTGATTCACAGTGTGCTGTGTGTTGTACCGTTGTGTTGTCCATGCATGGAGAAGTGTGACTGTGTTGTGAAAGATAGGTGCAGCTGTGCAACGTTTTAGTGCCGATCAGCTTTTCAACGATGTGAGACTTAGTTTGGACGTATGCACACGAACCGTGTCGGATGAGTTTCTCTAGGGAGACCCAATTTCATGAGTTTACATGCTTGGATTTTGGTTCATATAGAACTGTTGAGCAGGTTTGCATTGTAGGAAGCAATGAGTGATTGATAGACATTTTGTGAAGTGGTTACAGGCATTTAGACCAAACTTGTTTTGTGGTTATACTGTATAATGTATGTGTGTTTAGGTTTGTGTGGTTATGTTTGAATGTGTATATGCCTGTGTGGTTGTTTGTGTATATGCCTGTGTTTTGGTTTGCATGGTTGTGTATGTATGTGTGTTTGTGTGGTTGTTTTATATTTGTGTATGGCTATTTGTGTGATTGTTTGGTTATATGTGTGTTTGTGTGACTGTATGATTGTTTGCTTATGTGTATGTTTGTGTATGTGCAGACTTTCAGGGTCTATCCCAGGACGACCAGCTGACCCTCATCAAGACCGGCTTCTATGAGATCTGGTTGGCTCGCATGGCAAGACTGTTCAGCACGGCGCAGGGTACCGTACTCTTTGCTGACGGCGGTCTGGTACCACGCAGTGAACTCGACATGGTGTATGGAGTAAGTAGAGTCAATCAATTTCTGTTTGTTTTTTCTCAGACTGTCGATGCTGTATTCAGGAACGATTGGTTTATTGTCAATAAATACGTACAACAGTGATTTTATATCATTGCTACGTTTCATTAGAAGTATTGATGTGCATTGAAACTCACTGATTTTATTGAAGATGGCTGTTTGTGTTGTTGAGCATGCAACCTCTGATGTTGTAGCCTTTACTGACCATACAATTGTAACTTATTTCAGTTGACTTTAATCTGTTTTCTTCCTTCAGTTGTGTGATGTTGTTTCGTTAGTGTACTGCAGTGTTGTCATCTACACGACACTGTGTTTCCTATTAAGCCTTTCATGCGCCATATTCTTCATTATGATGTAATGATCGTGGTGTTCTTTGTCGCATGATTTGTCTGGTGTGTTTTTTGACGAAACGGAAATTGTAATTCTTTGTATTTTTTGTTGTATGGATATTACATTTTTGATAAATTCTTTGTTTTATTTGTAGTCTGAGCTAATTGGTGCTGCCTTTGAGTTTGCGCATAATTTCACACAGCTGGGTCTCAACGACACAGAAGTCGGCCTCGTTACTAGCATCGTTCTGTCGACCGTCGGTGAGTTGAACCTGTAATCTAGCTCTATTGCTGTTCTATGTTGCTAAATTGGATGGTCTGTCTGTCAACTCTGCATTCACATGCTTTGTGTTGTAAATTATGCATGGACCTATCTGTCAGGCCTATTGTCATTGTAAAAACTGACGTCAGGAGATGAATTTAAAGTGCCATCTTTGTAGACTGGAGTTGAGCTTTGTAGTTGTACTAGATGAGAGACTGTTTGACTGAGTTATTGATTAATATAGATTATTCAGTAGTCAATTGAATGTTTTGTTTGTATTGTCTTCAATGGTTCTATAGTGTATTGATTGGATTCATTGTGTTTATTATGAACTAGTTCTCTGTTATGATGGATGGGCTTGTCATTATTGTCTTTGACGTGACGGGTAAGACAAGTTTGATTATAGAAAAAAATATCATTGTCTTGTCTTGGCATGAATTAAAAACTTAAAAAAAATTAAATTGTTACGGAGGAAACGGCACTATGTGCTTTCTGAGAGTTGTATTAGTAAGTTGAAAGGTGAAGGAGTATTTTTTACTTTATATGAATTATACACTCCGATAAGTGATAAATCGTTATGTGACAGCGTGCCCCCCTCCCTGACAATTCGTCCAAAGACTAGCCCAAGTCCTTCATAACCCTAACCCTAATACAAATCTGAGTTTATCTATTTGAGAGTTATGTGTGGGAGAGTTATATAGGGGTGAATTGTTCATCTACATAACAATAAGCAGAAGAATCTCGTGTACACTGTACAAACCTTCACAAACTCAGAATATGCAAGTACTCTCAGGTCCTCAACAAATTTCAAAATTGTTCTCAAATTTCACACAATTTGTAAAATTTACAAACATTTTGTATCGTGCACTAAAAGTGATCAGTGTGCAGACAATGTCATTTTTAAATGTAAGTGGAGAAAGAAATTGCTGCCCACACCCACACATGCTAGAGCGAATACAATCTGTGGTGTGGTTCATGTTGTAAGACATAGCAGGTTGAGATGGTTTGGTCATGTGGAAGAAAATGATGACAGTATTGTGGTAAAGGCTTGCCATTTCTGGGTGTGGAAGACTAAAGGGCATGTGTGTGCGATCAGATATGGAGAGATTGAACTTGTGTACTGAGGATGCACATGATCGTGGCCGGTGGAGAGAAAGTTCAATTGTTGGAGACGTCTAGCCCTTCCCGACGTGGAAAAACTCGTAAAATGTTGAAGATGATGAAAGCGGATTCTTTTATTCTGTAGATTTTACTATTAAAGTCCTGTATTACTTGTTGAACTGACAGATCGACCGGGTCTCATTGACGTGACAGCCGTGCGAATGTTGCGTGACAAGCTGACCGAAGCGCTGCAGCTTCAACTGTCGCGCAATCACACGGGCAATCCAAACCTGCTGCAGGCAGTGCTCGCACGCTTGCCAGAACTCAGGGTACGTGCTCACAGCTGCCTTAAGCAACTTAATACAGCGCAACTTGGCTGATATCAGCCTGATTTGATGCCTGAAGTAGTCAGATTAAAACATCGATGGTTCATAATCTGTACATTAGGAATTAGTTAAAGCATTCTCCTCATCATTTTTGATGCATTGCCATCTTCTTTCGCATGTGCCATAAAAAAATCAGTCTGAATTTTGAAAGAAAAAAAAAAATTTTTTTTTTTTTAATGAATATGTCTTAATGCTATTCTGTACAAGATCCACATTTCTACAGGATAGGGCTGAGCAAGTCCCGTCTTAGAAAAGAGCATGGTCGATAGTGACTTGTGTGAGTGCAGTGAATCTCAAACTATGCCGCATATTGCGCATTCTTGCCAATTCACCAGGTTTCACGAAGCTATCATAGCATTGCATATGGCATAGAACTCATATGAAAACTACAGTCTGTGTTAATTAGCCTGTTAATTTACCTCGCAGGTAATATTTTATAAATTGTACTAAACTGCCGATCATCTGAACTGTAAGACTTAGATTTGTGTTATGTGTATTCAAGTTGCAAATCGTTTGTACTTTGTACTGTGCAGATTCTTAGCGCTGCTCACGATCAGCAGTTGAACTGGTTCCGGGCTCGCTGGCGCTACCTCAGGCTTCCTGCTCTCTATGCAGAGATCTACGACATACCGAAGGACGACGACGAAGATGAAGAAGATGATGAGGAAGATGACGAAAACGTCGAAGGCGATAGCGAAAGATCGGGCTAGGTGTGAAGCCGATTCTGATGGAGGGATGATCCGTCGTGATCGCCGTTTTTCTACTCCTTTTTAATTTCAGGGCTTTGTATGATAATTTGTTATTTATAGATTGTGTCCGCTCGACCATGTGTCGCCGCGTATGTGTGAGACGTGCAGGCGTGTCGGAGAGTTCCAGTTTGTTTCTTCCATTAGCTCGGAGTGAAGGGGAAAATTTATATTTCTTGCCTTGGCACAGATATAAGCAAAAATATTGTAAAATGCAAGTATATAAAAATGTTTGCTTTATTCAGCCATCATCTGTTCCTCATGGGCAGAGACATTGCCTTGTCTCTAAACTGCTTTTTTAGTAGTGAGGCAGATACAATTTAAAGTAATAATGGCAGACACGTATGTAAACATTAATTTAAAAATAAAATTTTTGTGTGAAGGAGAAAGATATTGTTTAAGAACAAAAGATTTTATTTAAAATATTTAATGACTCATTTACACTTAAAATGTCTCGCTTCACTTTTGCCCCACCCCCCTCTACTCCTGCAGCTGCAGTCGAAACAAACTAGGAACTCGTGTCGTACGCCGTCTCTCTCTTTGTTCATCTGTAGTTCAAATATTTTACCGGCGGCTAGTTTGCGTGCTATGTATCGTTGACGACTAGCAGAGTATTCAAATCGGTACACGGGTAAAAGTGTCGTAGCTCGTTAACACTAGTTGATGTTTATGTCGTATAGGCCGTGGCGTGCAAGCTCTGAAGCATAAACGTGCTTGTGTGTCGTTGTGTGTGTGTGTGTTTGATTGTAATGGACTGCTGAACTTATTTCCGGCCCTATTTAGGGCGGAGTCTATGCGAGTTCTGCTGCGAGTTCTGCAGCATCTGTGTGTGTGTGTGCGTTGCGTGCTGTGCTTTTCGTAGCAGTGTCGATTCTCTGCATGTGGTGGTTTGCTGCGACATCGTTAGCTTTGTTGCTTTTGTTCCACAATGCATTGGATTGTATCGATCATTTTTCGGTGAAAAACCTTCAGATTTCCAAATTTTACTGCTATATTTTCTAAATAAAATTGGCTATGCGTACGTAGTTAATGAATTATTAATATGTTCCGGGTCCGATATTCAACTGATGATTTTTGTCGTGGAACTTGTTTGAGGTCAAATTACCAGACGTCTAGCTAGACAGACTAGACGTCTAGACGGGAATTGTGAAGGAATTCATTAGCATAGTTAATGTCACGTGAAATTTGTGTAGTTTATATACACGAGGGTAGTTTTGTATCTATAAATTTGCTTGATTGTTTTGTAACGCTTTTGCCGCTGTCGTCTACAACCTCTGATCGGTTATTATATATATTTTCTGTACGTTATCTTCCATTACATCTAATGTCTGTGTGTGCGTCTCTGTGCACGTATGTGTGCGTCCCTGTGCACGTATGTGTGCGTCCCGTGCATCGATACATCTAGGAGTGACGGGTCTACGTGCTGCGCTTAATATCCAAATCTTGGTCGGCGATGCTGTGGCCTGTATCGCCGTCGGTCTGTGTCGGCGGGCCATCGCTGATACGGACGGTATTGTGTGCCTTGCCGTTGCATTTTTGAAGCAAATATCTGTGTTTGTTGTGTGCGTGCGTGCGCGAACTTGTGCACGCGTGTTGCGATGTGAATGTGCGAGGGTTGTGTGTCGGATTTATATCGTCGTTGTTTGATTCTTTTTTTCTTTAATTGCAACGTAACATCTGATCTGAGGGTTTTTTAGCCGTAGCTTTTGGTAGATCGACTTCTTCGTTCAGGCGTGATTGATCAGCAGAACTTGTCTATTGCTTTCTTCGATGAAGAAGGCTGATTGAAGATTTATACAAAACAGAAAAGTATCAAAATTTTATGTTTTTTTAGGTCTAAAATTGGTGTGCGTTGTTTTGATGATCGTTACGCTTGAGCCAGTTAATAGGGTCTGATGTTTAAGTGTGTGATAAATACAGGTTTGGTATGAGAAACTCAGGAAGCTTAATTTCAAATACGTGTTCAATGACGATGATGATGATGATTCAATTGCAGATGATGATTGATGATGTCGACTACGTGTCGTGAGCTCATTAGGCTGGCCTTGAAAAGATTATGTTAAGTTAGGGAAATACTTATTTTATCATAAAGAATTGTACTAACAATTTAAAAAGGAAAATGAAAAATAACAAAATATTGCTAGTAATATAAGATATCCATTCAAATCAGAATGAGAATTTGTTACAGTCGGACGTAGTTTTTTATATTTTATATTCATTCATATTTAAAGTGTAATTTGGTGTAGCTCTAAAAGATACGTTGAAGCCCTGAATACCCTTTGACTTGCGTTGTGGTCAACACACTAAGCTACAGTATTGTAATAATGTTGAGCGTAAAGTGAAGTAGAAAATTGATGATTGTTAATGCGCTTCGTGTTAGGTAGTACGTATATAGTAGATAGTAGAGTTTATGTTGATAGCTACGTCTAGTGACCATTAACGTTAACATCTACACACTATCACTTGGTTTCATTAACATCTATCTTCTAATATCCAGCATCTATCTTTCTTTCACTGACCTAAGCAGACATCTTATAGGCAGTGGTGGGTCTACAGTGTGGTGCTTGCAGGCAAAAATGCTTCTCTTGGGGGAGTCCACAAACAAAACTGGGTCTGCAGTACTTTTAGAGAAAACGCTCGGGTTGGTGGGGTGGGGACAAATTAACTAAGCGAACTTGGTATCCAAAAATGTTGTTTACGTCTCAAAGGGCCACCAACTATAAAATTGGGGCAATTCGCTCATGTCCCCCCCCCTCCACCGCACGGTAGAAGCTCCACTAGTCTTATCATTACTTCTATCTTTTTCATCTGCATCTGATGATTTTTTTCCGCAGCGAGTTTTAATCTTTTACGTGTGTTTCTTCAGCAATTTGCATCTTGATTGCTTGCGGTGAGTGGACGCGCGGCTACGATTGATGGAATAATATCAGCTACGGGTAGATTTCTTTCTAATATATATATATTCATTATTCATTTGTTGAGTAGTTGCCGACTTGAAACAGTCGGGTTATTGTATTATGTATCGGCATGTATGTATTGTACATAGTGTGTAGTTAGTAGAAATAATCCTCGGATTGGAAAGTGTTTTTTGGCGAGGCTTTGGAAGTTAGTCGAGCTTGATAATCTATCATGGTTTTGCTACACTTGTGATTCGTTATTGATATAAATAGTCGATAGATGATGCAGAAATTAACATCTGTAGTGCGGATTGTACGAGCATAGAATGTGAATCTAGTTTCTGAAGTAGTTCTCGACACGATAAAGATGAGATACAGTTTTGCACAACTGTGAATTTATGATTATAAACTGTGCGGATAGGAAATATTAATCACAAACTATTTATGATAACGATCATGTATAGAATAGTATTTGTATGTATTTAATCATGATATTTTTTGCTTATTACTAAAATGTTCATAACAAATGAAATTAGCACTGTTCATTTTTGAACCATTAGCAATAAATGGTGAGTCGTTGCTGCGTTATACATAATTGAATAATTGTGTGCAAATCCTGTTGATAAATGTATATTGACTATGTAAAACATGGCTCTTATATAGGCTGTTTTCATGTACCTCGCATATTTGTTTTCTACCCTACCTCAGGTTGTCTTTGTCGGCAGCGCGATTACCTCAAGAATTTTGTTCAAAGACGTTGTTTACATTGTTCAAAGTGAGATCTGCAGCCGTCTGTATTTTCATTTTTTAATACTTAGTAATGCAGTTGAATTGCTTAAAATGTCTGCCTCAGATGCGTTTCTGTATTGTTTTAAGTGAGATGATGTTAGTCGAGAAAGCAGATCCACAGTAACTTAGTTTGAGTAATTCTAGCTATGCAACACAATCCAGACATGCTTTAGCTGTTTCAAGCAACTTATCGTGCTCTATGTAATTGTGTATATTATGTGAAAATATGTCGACTAGAGGTCATGCTTTTGGGTCAGGTCAGGCAGGGGTTGACCCGAACAACACTGATTTCTATTCGTGCCGACCGTGTACACAGTGTGTTTGTGCTATCCTTGTTTATCCGTTTGTCCAGCGTTGCACCGCTGCATCTGTGCGTCTTCGTGCACCATTCAGGGACTGCCGCTGCGCGCGCACGTGCGCCGTCGCGTTTTTAATTCAGGGATCGCCGGCTCCGGCAGACAATGCTTTGTATTATGTTATTTTTTATGATTATGATGATGATGATGAATACGACTATTATTATCTTATCTTAACGGTCAGTAGTTAGAGAAATTCTAACAATGTGTTGCACCCTTCGTCTACCTCAGCATTCTTTGCATTTTACCTGTAGCAGAGTTTTACTTTTAACCGTTTTTTTGTTCTCGTTCACTGTTTGCTTATTTTTACGTATAACAGGCTGTATATACTGAACGCTTAATTCAATCTGTCTGTTCTCTGCGAGTGTGCGTCGATGTCATGCATGTGCATGCGTCGAGGCATGTGTGTGCATGCGTCGATGTCGTGCATGTGCATGCGTCGAGGCATGTGTGTTTATGTGTCGACGAGTCGTGACATTTCATGGGACTTGGTGTATGGGTGTCATGGGTCGCATTGTCGAGAAATTTCATGGAGCTAGATATATGGGTGTCATGGGTCGCATAGTCGAGATATGTAATGTGACTTCATGGGTTTTTTAGCAAGTTTTCTTTGATGTGTCAGAAACGGGGTGGCGTCGTATCGTTTTAATTGTTTGGGAAAAATTGTCATTGATCTTCGATTTTCATAATAGTTTTAGAATATATTCAGTTGTTTTATTACTTGACATTTTAAGGTGGGGATTTTATTTCTGAAGGAATGCCTGTAATGTTTTCTTCCACCGGGTTGAACCGCGCACTCGACTGTCGGACTCGTTGATTCGTCGTCGGTTCTGGAATATTTTCGAGCGCATAATTTCATGCTACAATTTTAACATAATTACGCTTTGTCGATATGTGTAATGTGCGCATAATGTGTATATTGCTTCCTGTTTGCAGCGTGACATGTGCGTATGCTAGTTCTTGTGCATGTTCTTGTGCAACGCGAGGTTTCGCCACTCGTATGTCGTGTAGGTTCTGCGTGGTATTGCAATTGTTGAAACTTCTACTAGTGCGGTCGAGCGAAAAATGTGTCGTTCTGTAACTGTATCTGTGTTGTGCAGTAGGATGCACGAATCTTTGTGCGTGCATAGTGTCGTGCATTAGGACAAGCGCGAGAAGGACTGATGTTTAGAATTAGCTGTGAGTGAGGATCTTGAACGGTGCAGCATTTGTCGCATCGTCTGTATAGTAATTAATGCATGACTGTATCACGTTACTTGCTGTAGTAGAATTGTTTCTGAATAGTTAGCGTTGTGTTAGCATTGTATTATGCCAGTATTTAAGTATTGCGAGTCTGATGTGAAGTCGGGTAATAATAGGCCTCTATGCAAGTAATAGTTAGCGTGTGTATGTGTGTGTCGTAGGTGTGTGTCACAGGTCTGTGTGTGTGCGTGTGTGTCTACAGGTGTAAGTGTAGAAAAAAAAACTTATTTTTCTGAAGTGTGAAAAACAATAGTAATAATAAATGTTATAAGCATAGTAATAATACAATAGTAATAATACATATTTGCATATTGGATTTACCTTTGAGTTTCATGCATAGGAATGACATTTCATGTAATTCTATACCCTGGCTAAAACGTAATTCTATACCCTGGCTAAAACGTGATATATATTGTCAAATTTTCTATTAATTAAAGACATCATGGCTACAGCTGTTGCTAACTCAAATTGAATGTTAAATGTTTAGTGGCAGAAGCATTGCATTGTTTAAGTAACACATTTCTATCTGCCTAGATTCTGGCGGAGTAAATATCAAATTATTTTGGCTGACCTCTTTTCTGGTTTGTTGTTAGTTGAATGTTATATTGTAATTGAGTTTTAGTAGAGATAGAAACCTGTGTGATCTAGATGATTCTGAAAGTAGGTGACTCGTGTAGACCTACCGCTGTGACCTAGGACAGTTGCATATTTATGTATGCTATATACATGCTGCATGTAACATTGCTGAAACAGCGTAACTCGTGTAGTAAGTAAGGTAAAACATGAGCTGGGAGGTTGATTAACGTATACCACGCCAGCAGACGGCATCTAGATAATTAACAGCGGAGCATGCACTGCCAGCATTAGTTTATTCCTCACACTATTGTCTATATTCGTTTTGTTTAGCGTTGTTATGTTAGGAAAAATGGTGGTGAATGATTGCATGTTTTTTTTGTTATTGCTTTGATTCTGTTGCCATCCGAATAGCAGTTGTGCGTTGTTGACTTGACGGATGATTCGTACGGCTGTGTGAGCCGTAGCGTTCGTCAAAACCCTGGTTTTGTTTTTGTTTCCTCTCTTCTGATCGACGTGTTTTTTCCTGGAACCTCGTGTTTAACGGCGTTTGTTGACGATGAAACGGTGAATCGACTCTGCGCAAATTTTATACTTGTTTTTTCTTTCCCGGAAACAGATGAAATTACTTAGTAATGTTGTGCACGCACTGATTTTTATTGTTACGTCGGCATTATTATTATTGTCATTTTTCTTGCGAGAGACGAGTTTTTCTGTGTTCAGCGTAGATGTTGCTGTCTGTCGCACGCAGGCTCAAGTTGCACGACCGTCTAGTTGCGCGATGTCGTGTCTGCCAGTGCTGCGCGCAACTCACCAGAGTAGCGCGGCCTATTTTAAATGCAAGGGTAAAGTTGTCGGCAGTGCAATATATTCAACGAAATGGGTAAACTATGAAAATTTTGCGACTGAATTTTTTGCGCGTATTTAATACGAGAGAGAGAAAGAGAGAGTGCGTGTCTGTGTATCCGACTGTCGTGAGTTTCGTGCCGTTGCGCTGTTTTTTGCATGTATATTGTTCTTATTACTACTTCAGCCGCTAGACCGTTGCCTCTATTATATTGCTGTTTGATACGTTGTTCGTTTTGTTCGTTTGCTTTTTGTTGAAGCGAATGCACGGTAGATATTAGAACTTAGAGCGGCCTAATTTTATTTATGTTTGTCTAGTTAGTTATTTGTGTTGAATGTACGTAGGCAAAACTTGTACGCATTACTATTTATCTTATCACGCTCGTTCGCTTAGTGCGGCCTGCATGCATGGTTTGTAATTTTGTATTGCTACTATTGCGAAAACGGGTAAGTGTTGTATAACTGAGAATGACTAAACAACATTAAGCAGTAAATATGCTGCAGCAATCCTGTCATTGCTCAGCAGTAGTTGCGGTTGCACTTAGGTGCTTTGAGTTGAGAAATTAAGAAACTTCAAATCGAATCGATCTTTCTTAAAATATTAAATTTTTATTGATCTGCCATGTTTCATAATACGATGGCCAAATTGTTGGTTACTAGTATGTGCTAAGCTAATGCTATAAAGCTGCCTACTACGGTCGTCTTATTCCTCTCTGTATGGAGTTTGAAGTAATGATGATTTAGTTGTGCTGAAATGCAATAATCTTGTTGAACTTGTTAGATTTTAAGGCTGAATGCTGAAAATAATATTCTAGTATTCAAATAGCTTAGAAATTTGTTTACTATATGTTCAGGGATAAATATATTTTTGAGAATTTAATCAAAATTTGTCAAATCGCTTTCAATAAGTTTTGTAGCTTGTCTTTTCAGCACTGAACTGGTTTTTATCGTTCAGAAATATATATATTTCCACAGAATTTTGTCTATGGTTGCAATTGTTCAAATTACCTTTAATATTGTTCAGTTTTACTGTAATTTGAGATCATAGTCAAATTCATTGTGATCTTTTAGATTCGTTTGTAAAAAAAATTCTGCTTGCAAAAGATTTGTCTCATGATGTCTTGTTACTTTTACCGTAACTAAATTTTAATGTGAAGTTTTTATCCACTGAAGACGCAATATGTGCTGACGTGCCGTGAAACACCAATCAATCAAAAGTCTCATGAAGTAATTGCCACTAGTTTAGAATGAATTTTAAGAATGAAGCAAGAAAAGCATTATTTATAAATAACATGCTTCTCAGTTAATAATTCTCTGCAGTTCTGTTTTGTACAACCTCGCATACCTTCGTTCCTGTTCATACTTCTTGCTCTTAGTCTGCTTCTGCTTTTATTATTGTACCGTATTTCATCGGCTTCGACTTCCTTCCGAGAAGTGATTGCTTTGACCTCCAACCTGTTCAGTAATTCGTAGAGATTGTTTACTGTTTTTTGTTGTTGTTGTTGTTTTGAGTTTTACACGGGTAGCAGCGTATCTATTGAACACTTTGTTGTAGCCATTTAGAAGTAGTCTAGTAATAGGTCATTCTCTTGAGCGTTGTGTTTTTAATAAGGATTTCTAACATCTATTCAGCGCATACATGCTTGTATGCGTGCAGATTATATGCATGCATGCGATTGTATGCTGATTATAGCGTGTCGTGTGTTGTGAATGCCATTGTGTGTATGCGCTACTGCAGGATAAGAGGGGGGGGGTTTGGTATTCTCTATGGCAGCCTGGTAAATGTTCTAATCTACTCTGTATGTAGTGTGCGTATGCGTTTTTCGATAGTATGTATGCGTGTCTGTATGTTTCCTGTTTGTGTGTGTGCGTCTGTATGCTCTTTTTGTTCATTGTCCAGATTAAATAACGATTATATACGAAACGGGTAGTTTTTTTATGCAAGATCTTGTTGCTTGCGATGTTACCTTGTTAAACCGTGCAGTTGTAATAATTTACAAGTAATCATCATCATCATCATCATTAATTTCTGCCTTCCGGCAGGTCTTTGGCTTCCAAATTCAATGTCTCTTCTTTTCATACATTCTTAAAACTTTTCTTTCAAATCATATAGCAGGTCAATTCTCGATCAACTCCTTGGCTTTTTACCTAGAATTTTGCATATAATGCGAGCTAATGCTGAATGCTGCCTAGAATTCTGCGTAGAATGATATAGCACGCTGCGTTCTGTGTAGAATATTGCTTCTTCCTACTCTGAAGATAGAAGAAGATGGAAGTTTTGAGAGTGGAAAGATTTGCCAGTGCAATCGTAGGTGTCAGCTTGTCTTGCATATTGAGGAAACTACAGTGAGTCATCTGAAACGTTGAATCATTCGCTGAGCTGAGTCAAAGAGTTCATTATTTATCGTTGTGCATGCAGCAGGATCTTGGTACCTTTCAATATCAAGCGATGTTACTTCAAATTAGCATTTTAGTCAATGCAGTATGTAGCGTACCTTGCTTGGTCATGGCTATAATTTATAATTTAGCTTTGTAATGTTTAAACTACTGTACATAATATAGAGTACCGATCGGTGTAGTGTATCAAAGGTTGGTTGCTGTTTAACAAACTGTATGATGCGTCATGCGTGTTTGAATGTTGTTATTTTTTAAACCATAAGCTAGGTTAATTACGCGCGAGAGAGAGAGAGAATTCTGTAGCCGACTGCTTTCTGTAGACGTGTATCATAGCCGTGTGTAGTTTTTGTTGATGTCTTCAATATTTATTGCAATGCTTTGTATCTTTATCCGTAACTCGTACACCTACACACTTCATGCTGCTTGCATTAGCTTTCCTCTCTTTTTTCCTCTTTTTTATTATTTTTTATTCTGCTGCTGCAATGTTGGGCATTACGGTAGACTGACCTTTCACCTCTGTATGATGACAAATATGTGTAGATAAGAGGAGGAAGAACATCAGGCTGTAAAATTTTGTTCAATCCTGTTGACATGCAGTTTGCTTTAAGCTCAGCCTGTTTCTCGGAGTAAGGTCCTACTCAGAGAGTTGATGCAACGAGACTTAAAACCGATTTCAATACTATGAAATCTCGAGTTATGGAAATTTTGACACAAAAATCGCTGGCTTCGAGGATAAAAATCGAGTCATTTTGGCTCCAAGATCAAAAAGTTTGTGCTCCTTTTTTTGGTTAAAATATGTGGTTTCAGAATATGTACAGCGTGCTGATGTTATCCATATAAAACCGCTTCTACCTCGGTATATTTTACACCATTGTTCTTTGCTGTGTATACTCGTAAGTGTTTATTTATGATGCCAGTAATTGAGTGGCTGAATAATCATCAGTAGCATGAAGGCCTTTTTTAAATATTTTATTTGATGGAAAAAGGGCCAGTGTGAAAAGTGTTGAACATTAGATTTAAACCTGTCAAGTACACACTTTCTGTAAGGCAATAATTATGAGCCAGTTCGGTTATTGTGAAATTTGCCGGTGTTTTGGATAACGATTTCTGATTTTAAAGTCAAAATTAGTGATTGCTTTTGTTTTCTGAGCAGTATATCATAAAAAATTATTTTTAATGGGCAAGCCAATTTGAATCAATTTATACTTTTACAATTAAAGTTAACAATGTGGAGATCTTACGCCTGTATCTACAAATTTAGAAGTATTTTGCAAGTGTGTTTACAGTTTTTGTTGTTTACAGTTTATTTAACATTTTGATTACTTTAAATCTGAAGTTGAAGCAATATTAAAGGTGTAGTTTTAAGGAAAAACCTTTTGCATCCAATTTTGAATTTAACATTTCATCCATTCTGCGGATATTCTGTTCCTTTTGCATCGTTTATTCTGAAATATTGGTATGCATTCACTCGAGAACCAACATTCATGCAGTATCCTTGTGTCTAGTGAAACAGCAACTTATTTGCATACAGCCCAGAAGTTCTCATTTGCATACAGCTTCAGGTTTTTATGCAAACTAGACAGATCAGCTAACAGACAGATCAGTATTTAACTGATCAGCTTAGTTTACAAGGGGCGATGAACCTTATGCAATTATTTATTTGTCTTGCATTGCAGAGCGTAGAGTAAATGACCCCCGAGGCAATGTAATCTATTCTACCTCACTTCTCGTAAGAATCTATATACATTTCTTGATGACCCCGAAGATTGTCGATTGCCTTCAGAAAACTTGTTTCTTTGCAGAAGTTTTTAAGTACATTTTTCGTTTTTAGTAGTTTCTTAGTATGTGTCCAGTACATTCAAGGAATATATTATTAAGACAGAACAGCGGTCAGTATATACAAAGATTGAGCCTCACCTGACATTGCCTCGGTGTTCTGCTCGTCTGGAACCCGGGGTGTCGTTGTTGTTTTCTTAGCTGCAAC
>JAQFYQ010000142.1:0-20995 GCA_034694885.1 Buchholzia appendiculata | reverse complement strand
GAGAGAGAGAGAGAGAGAAAGAGAGAGAGAAAGAGAGGGAGAGAGAGAGAGACAGAGAGACAGAGAGACAGAGACAGAGAATCGAGAGAAAGAGCTGACGTTTATTAGCATTATTCCTGTCTGTGAACCTGTTTAAGAATTATATGCTATTTACAATCTACGGTGCACTGCATGGTATGCATATTTAGCTGATGATACAGAAATCATGTGCGAAATTCGCCAAATTCATAGTTTCACTGCTAAATATTGGGTATTTTGTTATGTGAAAAAATATATAGTATAATCGCATTCATTATGTTGTTGTTTGTTGTTGTTGCTTTATCGTAATTCTTATTTTTATCCTTTTATCTGTTAGATATCGGTGCAGTAAAAGCTGAAGGCAATCTATCGGACGAGACAGCATCCAGTGGTGGAAGATCTCCGGCTAGATTTAGGCCACGCCCCCATAGCGTGGCAGGACCGCCCCCAAGTTATGCCGTTCAGACGTTTGCCTCTCAGGTCCGTGTGACGCGAAGCAAGGAACGGGAGGATGGCACTGCTATCTACTGCTATCGCTGCAGTCAGTTTCATAGTTGTCGTATATCTACTTCAGGATTTTCCCCAAGAATTGTGAACTGGGGGTGCGGGTCAATGATCTGTGGATGTTAAAAAATTGACGAGTATAGGGTGTCCAAAAAATTTCACACAAGCTTATATAAAACCCTGGGTGAGGGTTGGAGAAAATTGAACTGGGGGCGTTGAGAGTCAACTGGGATGAATCATGAATCTGGGAAAATCTCTGATCTACAGACACCTTAAAATTGAATGATTGCATACTTTATAACGCGAAGATCTAAAATACATGAACCATTCTTCTGAATGTGTTACCACATTCTTCTGAATGTGTTACACAGTGTTACCCTTCTGACTAACGATTTACTCCTATTTTCTCGTGGGCCTAGTGATAGTCCAAAGTTCAAACTATATATACTCTGACTAGACTAAAAAGTGCTCCATGCATAGCTTACTAGTTAGTGGCTTAGTCGGGACTAAGTCAAATTTAGTCTCGGACTAAGAGCTCCGACCGCCCTATGCCTAGGGCCCTTGAATTGGCTGATCATTCTGTCTTAGAAAAATTTGGAAATTATAGCATCTTCGATTTTTTTGTTAGGTGTGTAAATTATATAAATTGTCAATTAAATTCATTTTCTGATGTAGGTATATGAGTAATCGCATATTGGCATAGGCGACGCGTATCAGGGGTTGGGGGAGGCTTAACCCCCAAAAAATTTCCATAATATTCGTTCTACGATACCCTCCCCCTCTTTTAATTGTTGGGTGCGCCGCTATCCGCCCAGGTTGCCCCCCCCCCACTTCTGCTCGTCAACAAAAATTTGGTACTTCGCTAGCCTCCCCTAGCTCGTCGGAAATTTCCAAGCCTCTATGTCAAAATGTCTGTCGCCGCCTATGCGTATTGATCCTCATCATCATCGCCTTCTTCTTCTTCATCAGCATCGTAGGATCTATGTATCAAGTTTCGTGTTTTGATCTTGTTCTATATAGTCGTGATATTAAAGCTTTGGTGTTGCTCTCGAGTTCTTAAAGGTCTCGGCAATAATATTGATAATTATCCAAGAGCAGAAATCCTGTATTTTTATTCAATGAACCATGCAATTGTTGGGCCTCTGTGATACAGGCTTGCTGAGTATATAAAGCGAGGGGAGACCGGAATTCGCTCTCTTACTCTTGCTCGAACTCTAATGTTTGATGCTATCTGATATACAGTTATTGTCAACCTGTCAACGTGCTTTACATAGAATGCTAATAAACTTGCTGTGCTTAACGCTATGAACAGTCTTTTGCGTATAATTAGTCAAGTGTAGTTGTCAAGTTAAGAACTTTCTGCGTAGCGCGCCTAACTGCAACTTTTACAACTGCTTTTAAAACTTCTACAATATTCGGGTGTTTTGAGATCTTTTACATTCTTTTGTCCCCAATCTGAAGTACGCTCGAGTAGCTGTCTCACTTCGCATTCCCGCGGCTTCCAAAGTTATAATAGATTCTATTTCCACTACTGAAGTCTGTTTTCCTCTATTTCAGACTTCAGTTTGATTAACCATTTTAAATAATATTATAATTCTTATTTAGGGTCGATGTCCCCGGAGCAGAGACGGTCTAAAAGCGCCGACCAGGCCCTCCTGCACAAGAGTCGGTCTCCTGTCAAGCTAATGCCCTTCGACTCACCCTTCATCACTCGAGTCATCAACAAGGATGACATCAGTGACATCCGCTCCCTTGCCTGGAACATCAACGTCAAGTCGACGCGGGCAGAGGGAACTCCCAAACACTCCGCAGCCATCAGGAGTTCAACTGGAGCGCGTCCGATCACAGAGACGTCTGGAAGCAGTTCCGGCATGAAGACATCAACCGGAGCGGTGGTGACTAATGGGGAGAAGGAACCGCGAAAGGTCAGACCGACCGCCAAGGCCGGTGCCTCGACGTCGCGTTCTCGTACCCGGGTCTCAATGCGTTCTGCGTCTCCTAAGGTTTCTGCAAAGCCAGTCACCGCGGTGACTGACAAAAAGTCATCAGCTCGAAACGATACCATTGCGCCTCCACAGCAGTTAAAGGAAGTAAAACTGAAGAACGCGGTTCCAAAAGAGAAAGAGAAAGTTTCCACAAACAACGAAAAGGGTAAAAAGCAAAAGTTGGGTAAAGGACAGAAGAATTTGAAAGAAGTCTCCCATGCAGAAAACAACGGCAACAGTAAGACTGAAAGAAAACTTGAACATCGTGTTCCAATTCCGCAGATTGACCAAAATGCCATACTTGCTATAATGGCAGGGAGCAAGACTCGTAGAGTTCCATCTCCAGCAGGCGCTAAGGAACACAGATCCAAGAGCAGGGAGGACAGAAAAGTGGATGTCACGAATGGTTCAGGGCATCCACATGTAGATAAAGAGCCACAGACTCTAGTAAAGAAAGACGGTTCAGGAAGGGTGATTCCAACTTCCACCCAACAACCTGGACTACCAGCTCTTCTAGATTCCAGTTGTATAAACCCAGATCAGAAACCGCCAGGTGAAGTTCACAGCATTGCTATTGGAGAGCAGAAAACTGATGACAGTGAAAATAAATTACAGAAAGACACCGATCAGCAAATTCAAGAAGTCAATAAAGAAGCTAGTGAATTAGCCGTCACAGTGTCCAATGAACCATGCGATGTGGCTTCGGGTTCAGCCACGAATCAGTCGAGTTTTTATCAAACCGATGAATTAGATACGAAAGAATTGGGAAGTGTTCTACAAAATGCTTTGACACCAGAGGTAGAAAATAATTTTACTGAACACTCGGCAACAACAGACGAGATCGCGCTCGAGTCGGATGCATGTGCTAGCGTATCGATCAATGGGGAAAGTTCGGAAAGCTCGGAATTATCCAAACTGGAAACTTTCAAACTTCAAGATGATGACACACTTGTCCCCGATCTACCTTACAGTATTGAACATCTTGGTCCTACTGCGGCAGCCGGCCGCAGCCAGGAAACCTCTATCAGTAAAGTTAAGCCTACGGCATCAACTGTTCTTTCGTCTCATTCTGGATTGAAAAAGGGCAAAGTTGAAAAGTCTAAACTATCTGAAGGCAAGGACAAGATTCCACCCATTTCTGGAGCTTCCAGTGCAAAGATCCCAGCTTCAAGATCTCGGGAACCAACCAGGACCAGTTCCCACCCGACTGAAGGTCAGGCGTCGTCAAGGTCAACGTCTAGAGATGTTCAGAAAGGTGTACCGCCATTGGGAAAAGTTTCACCGGCTGTCACTAAGCAATCCAAACCAGTTGCACAACTGTCTGAAAGTCAGCGCAGTAAAACTAAAACGGCCGCCAAGCCCGCACAACCTCCAGCCAGTGCTATCAAGGATCCAACAGCTGTACTACCAAGTCTTTCTTCCTCAGTATCCACTATCACCTTGCCAAATAGAAAAGTTCAATCGACTTCAGTGTCGGCCTCTAGGAATATTACCCCAGCCTCTGTACCCTCGAACAATAAGATGGTGGATCAGAAATCAAAAGCTTCCAGCGGTTCCAAGTCTGCTCCTGTGGCTAGTCAAGCCGGGGAGTTGGATGGAAAACATGGCGCAGCTCCGGAGAGAATAGGAAGATCAAAACAGGAAGCGGTGTCGTCAGCAAGATCGTCATCACCAGCAGCAAAACCTAAAGTAAGCCTTTTACTTCGTGACATTCCAGTTCTAATTGTTCATTACTTCATTATTACCAGTACTTTGTCTATATTTTCAGTTGTTATGTTGACACCAGGCGCAAAGATTGAAATATGACAATTATTATGTGAAAAATATTAGTGACATTAAAACATTCAGTGCTTTCTTATATCACACTGCAGCACACAGTCAGTTAGTCAGTTAGACATATATCAGTCATATATCAGTCACTTAGTCATATATCAGTCACTTAGTCATGTATCAGTCGCTTAGTCATATATCAGTCACTTAGACATATATCAGTCGCTTAGACATATACAGTGTATCTCCACAAAACTGGAGGATACCATGACCCATCTCTCACTTTAGATTTCTGAGTATTCTTTTTGGCTTATTATTGGAATAGACTTTGCTATCTTTTTAAATTGTTATTATAGATAATTTATTTTGTGAAGTGAAATCACACATCTAGTTATTAGCCTTCTATACTGTATAGTTTAACCTATGCTTGTGGAGAAGAGCAAGACATGAATAGCTGATATGTTAGATTTTAATTTTCACTATAAATGTTAAATGTGAGCAAACATATTCAATTTTAACTTCTGTTGACTGTATCAAGGCTGCGTCTGCTGCCAAAGAACCAGGAACAACGATCACAACACAGAAATCGATTGACGACTACCGACAGAATTCTTCCGCTGCCGCTGCTGACTACAAGACATTACTGGCTGAAAAGCGGCGCCTAGCGAGAGAAAAGAAAGCAAGTTTAGAAACATCTTCCGAACAGAACCCCATAAGTCAAACCAGCGTTGATCAGCCCGTACTTGATGGGATCGGTACTACCAAGGAACGCAATGATGACGAGTCAGACAGCACGCACGCGGGGGTTCAACAAGGGAAAGGTACAGACGATTTCACACAGGATTCTAAAACTGAAGGGGCTGAACAACTCATTCAGTCGGATGTCGAGCAACAACAACAACAACTGCAACGACAACAGCAGCGACAAGAGGAGAAAGAGTCTTCTACTGTGACGAAAGACGAAGCACAAGATTTGACAGAGAGCAGCAAGCTTACAACACAGACCGATAGTGACGTCATGAAGGAAACAAAGATGGCGAGAGAGCACAGCGAGCAAACACTTCGCGATGACGTCACGGAGAAAATGAGACGCGACGACGAAGAACGACAGGAAAGAAGAAAGGTAAGTTTTGGCTAAATAATTGTTTAAATTAAAAAACGGGCCATGTTACTGAACAATTTGAATGTTTTCATAATATTGTTATTATCGGATGTTCAAGTTCGGCTATGTTAGGTCAGCAAATCAAAAGCTTCAATGTTTGCCTCAGGTAGTGCTTTCAGAGCAATATTGAGCCTCGGTACTAGGCTTGAACTTACGATGTGTGTTATGGCGTGGACGTCTCCATAGTCACATAGGTTACTAGTGGTCAAACTCCCAAACTTCTTATGGCATGCTCTGCAGTGTCCTTGTCCTGCACAGAATTTGTTTGTATTGTTATCGAAATTTATTAAGATTTCTATTTGCTCTGAAGCCCAAGTTTTAAAGTTGCAATTTAGCTATGGTAAACGTATTTTAGGTATTATTCTAATGCCAAGATTTAAGTAAGTCTGTGACATGAAAGTTTATAGTCTATGAATCTGTTATTGTTGTTGGGTAATTTTGTTTATAATAATAAAATATTATGCTATCACTGTTTGTATACTACATTTTTAATACGTGCTATGAAAATTGAAGTACAGTCATTTCTATAGTAGCATCTTACTAATTAAAATGCTAACAGAAATTATTTTTCAGACTTAGTTTCAAAGCCACCTGTACTTGTTGTTAGCTTATCGCGTGTCGACTTTTTACAACACTACGCAAAAGGTATTAAAATTATCACGCAAGAATTAAGATTGATTTGAAAAGAGCATCAGTTGTATATTCTCATTGAACTTGATACTTTTCATCATAATGTCTTCCCTGTCGTGATGATGCTTTCAGAGACTTGATATGATTATGAGAAGAGTTAAGGAACCAGAAGCTTCGCCGAAGGTCAGATTTAATTATTTTCTAGCATCATATTTCTAATTATATTTTCACAATATTATTATAAATATTCTGATTTATGGGCAATTTTTTCAAAACTTTTAATTACTTATGGCAAGCTAATTGTTTAGTTAGCTGTCTTGCCTGCTTATGGCAATCGCAGCTCTTGCTAATGTATTAATAATTAACATTGAATATCATATTCTTAATAAATTATTACTACTTCTATGACCATCGATATCATTATTACAATAATGATAGCATTAAAACGAAATAAAAGCAACATATTTTTGTGATTTGTCATTGGATCTGTTCACTTAAGCCATGTACTGAAATCTTGCCCCCTGTGATATCAAAAGGCTTCTGGGTTTATACAGTTTGTGCAACCAGTGGAGTTTAGTACGTGTGATAGTTTACTACTTACTAATACAATGATAATACAAGATGTAATGCTGAATCGCGGCACCTAGCTTGATAGGTATCTGACCTCCCTAGGAGCCCCTTTTTGTTACAGAGCTCCACGTTGCATTATTAGCCTATTGTATTTTTGAATTGTTGATCGTGTTGTGTACAAAAAGAAATTAAATTACTACTACTACTATAGTGTCATGTTGGCCGATTGTCTCCATTAAATAGACTTGCATTTACTTCACATTTTAAAGCTTCATATAATTTACTATGTTTTCACGTGCGATTGCATAATTCAATTCCATCTGGAGTTCTAGTATTATTCTTATTGGACAATAAACCCTGTTTAGAAAGTGGAACGTTCATTAAGACAGCTTCTCTCATATGCAAGTTCACTTTTCGTGCAAATTAAAACCAAAAAATAGAAGGCATAGATACATGTATGTAAGATACATACTTGTGTTCTGCTTATGCCTGTACTTTATTGATTGTGCAGATTCTAAGCCCTGCAGACAGTCCCACTGTGGCAGCCCCAGGTCTGGCAGCAGACACAAGTGGTCACGCTGCACCAGGATGCGACCCCGGACTATCAATGGTTTCCTCATCTTACCGTGAAACCCGAGCTCCTTCAACACCGCCAAACACACCACAAACGGCACCTATTGATCAGGACACATCAGAACCACCCTCACTACAGTGTGTCCCCGGTACTGAGTCACCCTTACTACAGTGTGTCCCCGGTACTGAATCACCCTTACTACAAGGTGCCACAGGAAGAGAGCCACTTTTACTACAGAGTGGTCCCGGTACTGAGTCCCCCTCACCATGGGGTGTCCCAGAAACACAGTCACCTTTACAACATTGTCAGCCAGGAGCAGAGTCAACATCATCACAGCATGCACCTGAAACAGAGTCACCTTTTCCACAGGGTGTTCCAGGAACAGATCTACCCTTACTTCAGAGTGTCCCAGGAACAGATCCACCCTTACTTCAGGGTGTTCCAGGAACAGATCCACCCTTACTTCAGGGTGTCCCAGGAACAGATCCACCCTTACTTCAGGGTGTCCCAGGAACAGATCCACCCTTACTTCAGGGTGTCCCAGGAATGGAGTCAAACTTGCCAAAGGATGCACCAGAAATAGAGCCAATTTCACCACAGAGTGCATCAAAAGAGCCACCCTTCCTTACGTCCTCCCACGGTACTGAAACACCTTTTCTACCGGGTACCGACAGTACACCCTTTTTACCGGGTACCGACAGTACACCCTTTCTACCGGGTACCGACAGTACACCCTTTCTACCGAGTACCGACAGTACACCCTTTCTACCGAGTACCGACAGTACACCCTTTCTACCGGGTACCGACAGTACACCCTTTCTACCGAGTACCGACAGCACACCCTTTCTACCGGGTATCGACAGCACACCCTTTCTAGAGGGTGTCGACAGTACACCCTTTCTACAGGGTGCCGACAATACATCCTTTCTACCGGGAGCTGACAGTATACCCTTTCTACCGAGTACCGACAGTACACCCTTTTTACCGGGTACCGACAGCACTTCCTTTCTGCCGGGAACTGACAGCACACCCTTTTTACCGGGTACCCCTGGTAACGAGTCATCCTCACATCAGAGTACCACCAGTATGGAACCACATTCTCCAGCAGTTGATCCTTCCACAATGCAGTCTGTCAACACTGATGGTGAGGAACTGAATTCTGTAGGAGGACTACAGCTCACGGAAAGTGAACAGCCTGCAGATATAATGGAAGTGGAAAGAGAACAGCTTGTTGCTTTAGAAAGTGAAGAAAGTGAGCAACTTGTTCAGCTACGACATGATATAAGTGAGCAACTTGTTGAGGTACAGCAGAAAATAAGAGAGCAACCTTTTGGGTTGCAACATGAAGAAAATGAGCAACTTGTTGATGAACAACAGGATCTGAGTGAGCAACTTGTTGAACTGCAACGTGAAACTAGTGAGCAGCTTGTTGAGACACAACGTGAAATAAGTGAGCAATCATTTGGCATGGAGCACGACACATGTGAACAAATTGTTGAGCTACAGCATGAAACAAGTGAGCAACTTGTTGAGCTCCAACGTGAAATAAGAGAGCAACCTATTGGGATACAACATGAAGAAAGTGAGCAACCTGTTGAGCTACAACATGAAATAAGAGAGCAACCTTTTGGCTTAGAGCATGAAGAAAGTGAGCAAATTGTTGCCGCACAACGTGAAATAATCGAGCAACTTGATCAGCGACAAAAAGAACTAATTGAGCAACTTGTAGAGCAACGACACGAAATAAGTGAGCAACTTGTTGAGACACAACATGAAATAAGTGAGCAACCTTTTGGGCTACAACATGAAACATGTGAGCAAATCGTTGAGCTACAACGTGAAACAAGTGAGCAACTTGCTGAGCTACGACATGAAATATGTGAGCAACTTGTTGAGACACAGCATGAAATAAGAGAGCAACGATTTGGGCTACAACATGAAGAACATAGGCAAATTGTTGAGCTGCAACGTGAAACAATTGAGCAACTTGTTAAGGTAAAACATGATATATGTGAGCAACTTACTGAGCTACAACATGAAATGAGTGAGCAATCTGATGGGCCAAAACAAGAAGAAAATGAGCAGTGTTCGGGATCAGAATGTGAAGGCGATGATGAAAATAAGCATTGCATTGCTGCAAGGGATGAAGCAAGTGAGCCACGTGATGAAGTGCACGAGAAAGAAAATGAGCGCCATCTTGCAGTGCAAGAAAAAGAGAACGAGCAAAGTGTTATAGAGATTGATAGTGATCAACCTCTTGGCGTTAAAGAGGAAGAAAGTGAGCAATCTCTTGGTGTTAAAGAGGAAGAACATGATCAACATCTTGGCGCAAAGGAGGAAGAAAGTGAGCAATCCCTTGGTGTTAAAGAGGAAGAAAGTGAGCAATCTCTTGGTGTTAAAGAGGAAACAAGTGAGAAACCTCTTGGTGTTAATGAGGGAGACGATGAACAACCTCCTGATGTTAAAGAGGAAAAAAGTGAGCAAATTGTTGAAATAGCAACAAGTGAAAAAGAGCAACATGTTGCATTGGGAAAATACAAAAATGAGCATGCAACTGCACTTGACGAAGATGAAAGTGATAAACAAACTACTGATGAAGTTGAAGAAAATGAGCAACCTGCTCCAAGAGAAGAAGAACAAAGTGAGCACGCCATTGAAGTAAAAGAAGAACAAGGTGAGCAGCATCATGTTGAAATAGAAGGGGAAGAAAGTGATCATAATGTGTCAGAGAAAGATAGTGAGCTATCTGTTGAAGTTCGAGAAGACACATTTAGCCATCTTCTTGAAGAACTACCGGTTTTAGATCCTGGCAACAGTTTTGAAGAGCTTGTTCTCGACCCTTGTCATGGACAAGTTCATTCCATGTTGGAACAAAGAAACCACAGCGTCGAAGGGGAGGAAGATGACCTCGGTGCTATGAGTGAAGTGTTGGAAGAAGGTCTGGCTGGATCGAAGGAAGCATGGCAGGTTGCAGAAACAGAGGAAGATGTCAAAGAAACACATGGAGTAGAAATTAGAGTAACACTCGAGGAGCAGGACATGACCTCTGACGATGAAGGTCATCCAGCAGAGTTACAGGGACAGACAACAACACCGACAGAAAAGGACAACGCACAGGACGAAGTGGAAGACAAACCGACGGAAGAAGAGCAGGACAAAGCCACAGAGAAAGAACAAGACAAAGAAACAGAGGAAGGGCAAGACAAAGCCACAGAGGAACAACAAGATAAATGGAGAGAAGAAGAGCAAGATAAGGAGATAGAACAGCAAGACAAAGGAACAAATGAAGAGCAGGACAAAGAGAAAGACAAAGGACAGGACAAAGCGACAGAGGAAGAGCAAGACAAGGAGATAAATGAACAGCAAGACAAAACGACAGAAGCAGAGCAGGACAAAGCGATAGAACAAGTGCAAGACAAGGAAACAGAACGAGATAAAGAAACGGAACAAGAGCAAAACAACGAAAGAGGTGAAACAAATAATAAAGGAACTGAAGATCAGGACAGAGATCCCGAACCAGGACAGGAAAAAGCGATCTGCAAATTGAGCGCAGAAAAGATCACAGATGCAGACGAGCATCAAAACAGACGAATAAATGACAACCAGACAGCAAAGCTACCAGAACAAAATTCATCGGATGACGAAATTGAACAACATGTTCTACCAACCGATAAAGTAGAACCGCCACAATTTAGCACTGGTTCGAATCCCGATTTGAGTCTAGTTATGGAAGATGCAAGATCTAGCGAGAGGAATATCGCAGTGAGTGAAGTGATTGAACAGCTTTGTGAAGCGAGTAAGGCAGAAGATGTGATAACAGAACGACTGAGAATAAAGTGTAGTCATTCCTGCGTGGCTGATACTTGTGAAGACATCACTGCTTCACACGTACATTCGCATGACACTGCTTCACCTGAGGCCGCTCACCTGGGTGAAGAGAAAGTGTTAGGAAGCTTACATAATCAGCATAATGATTCAGATGTAGACAGAAAAATTGACATGAACAATATGAACGAAGGTATTACAAACAAAGTAGAGTTTACTCTGACTGGATCAGAGGGAAATAGTGATGCCGATGAGCCATTGGAGGGTGCAGCAAACGTTGAAGTTCCAATTGATCTTCCCAGTGAGTTTGAAAGGTTGGAGGAATTTCAAAGCGAAATGGCGAAATCTCATATATCAACCAACAGTAGCGTTGAATTCCTTGACGTGCCATGCAATGAAACTGAAACAAATATTCTGTCGGGTGACGCTGTGGAGAAAGAGACAATGGACCAGGAACAAGGACGAGAGAAATATTTCGATGATGTGGAGGAATCTGAGAAACAAGCGTGTGAAGATAGAGAGGAAACAAAGCAACAACAACTTCAGTCTGTGGAAGTAAATAAACCAGTCGCCGACGATATTGAATCGCACAAATTATCCAGCAAATCTGAAAGCTCAGATAAGCAACTGGGTGAAATCCAAACAGATGATACCACATCGCTCGCTGGTGGTATCACTCAAAAACAAGAACGCAATGATACTAAAGAAGAATTATCAGACTCCAAAGACAAAAGTTCTCACGTCAAAGAAGCTACCGGGTGCGACAGATTCTTTAACGATGCTACCAACACTCCGAGCAAGAAACTCTCAGCGTTCCCACTTCTCGACATGTTATCAGACTGTGCTACGTTACACAATCAGGCCGAGCGAATGCACAGTTCGCCAGCTTCCACTTCGACCTATTCAAAACACATTCCATACAGCGAGTTACAGTACGCATCGTCTGACGTCCAGTCTTTCTACGACCCAGGTTTGGATAACCAGGGCGCCGACTGGACACGGGAAGAATATTTCCCAGACGAACGAGATCTCATAGCCTCTACACATGGTTCGGCAAGAAGTGGAATTCCTGAAGTTTCTTCGGATGATGGATTTGCTTCGAAAGAAAGTCGGGAGATTGAAAGAACTTGCACTAGCACAGAAGAAGAACGTCTCATGGATCTCTCAGAAGAAAAGGAAATCACATTATGCTCTACAAGAAGTGCTATGATCAGTGATTCGGCGACGACTATTACGAAGAAACCTGACGAAGTTGCTGCCGGTGCAAACCTAGGAAAGAAATCGGATACATCAGTGACAGAGGAGTCTGCTGATTGTGATGCAGTTGCTGATCCAGCAATCGATTCAAGGTAGAACGATCAAGTATAAAACTTTTTATCAATTATTTAGTAATAATACACAATATATGTCGAATGATGTGCATTAGTTGGTTCCATATAGCGATTCTAAAACAAGATTGCTATAAAATTTGAAGTATTGCAAGCTTATAAAATTATTACATGAAAATGAATTGTTGAGAATCAACTAATTTTATGATATGATTACTTTGAAAACATATTAAAGTATCTTTAAAACAAAATCACATCGCATGTTTCTTTGAATTAATGCATAGTAACACTGCAATTAAAACTACACAACCATATAATATTAACGTATGAAATTCATGACTGTTTACTAATTTACCCGAGAAAATTCGGCAATGTATATATAGTTCATTCTATACACTTATTGCCTTCTAACTTTGATGCCAAGATACATCGGTAGGGTTTAAGTGTATACGTGCACCTGAATGAAGGAACTCCTCTAAGTTTCTAATTACCAACAACTAATCATTTGCTTTGTAATGTACAGTGACATATGTAGTTTCGAATGAGCTTGTCTTTAATATTGCTGATGGATGCACTTTGCCTTTACTGACTGTCACTGCATGGCTAGCATTTGACAATGATAAGATGTGACTATTGTGATCCGTATAATTCTATAAGTAGATATTTAAAATCATGTGATAGTAAAGGCGAGCAACAAGTGTTGGCCTTAGGAAGGACAATGAGGCTTTACAATGTGGCTTCAAACTATTTTCAAGATATAAAATTGCACATTTTCTGCAGAGTTTAATCCCAGTGGACGTGCTTTTTTGTTCGGGTTTGTTTGTAATTAGGGAGCAAAAATTTGGCAACATCCAGCTGCATACAATTGGCCATGTAATGTTAATATTATTATAACACGAACTCATTTACGTGACAAAGACTTCAAGGGCACGTTAAGGGCACGTTAATAATCATGGACAATTCTAGGCCAGACGAGACACGACGATGCTGATGATTCAATGTAACATTGACAATTACTTGCTGACTATTATTGACTCATAATTAAACAAAGATTTGCATGCTATAATGATTAATAATGAAGGTATCTTACCTTACTAATTGTATTCTGTTTGTTTATTAAACAGCATGCTAGACGACGCAGACGAAAATAAAGATGCTGCCACGGAAATAACTGATAAAAACGAGAATATAGATGACGATGAGCTGCATGGAGCAAACGATGACGATGAAGAAGAGAACGTGAGTGAGAAAGAGAATGTTGAAGAATCAGAGCTTGCCGCTCAGATAGTCTCAGAAGTTACTAGATCAGCTGTCAGACAACTTACAGAACACAACTCAATTAAATCTAACAACTTCGCAAGAAATGACATTGAACCAATGCCCCGGCAGGACAGCAGCGACATCTCTGATCCTGATCAAGGACAAGATCTGGATGCTGGGTGTGAAACGGTTCCGGGCGTTCTGAGCAGTGCGAACTCATTGGATTATGATCAAGACCCTACAATAGGGAGTCCAGAAGCAACTGGAAGTGAAATAGAACTGCCGGCGGCCGAAGATCTGGCTTTCCAAGGTGATCGTTCCTTACAAGATGTGACTGCTGATCAGCGAACTGTGATTGTACATTTGGAGAAGAAAACTGAAGATGGATTCACATCGGAGCAACCAATCGAGATAGCGGTGAGTGCAGAAGAAACAATAGTTGATGCAGAACAAAAACAGCAAGATGATGATGATCCTAGTAATACTACAGATACTGGATCCAATTTGTTGTCAAGCGGAGAACAATCAACCGTCAAAAGTTCAGCCGAAGCTCCACCAGACTTACTTGATTTCTGTGGTAAAGATATTCGTAACGACTCACCAGATCAACCTCAGTATGACCAAATACCTTGTTCAGTGGCATTAAATCCAATGACATTAAAATATGTACTTGTAGCAGAGAATATCAGTGATGAAGTAAGTCCTACTTCTTCTATGGAAGACACTGCCTCCCATGGCTCGGAGACTCTCGGTGGCGGGGGAACTGACGGCGATACAAGTGACGCTGTTTCATCCACGCTGCCCGAGTCTGAAACGGTCGAGTACTACGAGGAGGTGGAGGTTCGTCGGGAAACTTTGACGACGAAAAACGATCAGAAGAATCTGTCGGTCACGCTGGAAAATATCATAACGTCGGAGAAAGTTGAAATCACCTATTCGTCTTCGGATGAGCAGGCTGAAGCGCTAGGTAGTTCCAGTTGTACTGGAAATGAAGACGTTATGGTCGAGTCGGAATCAGCTGAGGACGCAGTGAACAAGGGCGAGTCTCATGAGTCTGATGTCCGTAGTGAAGGTGGAAAAGAGAATTTGCGTGACGATAATCTGATGTCGTTTTCGGCGTCGGCTTCCAAAGCTATGACCACTGAAAGTTCAGAAGTTGAATCTGGACGTCTTGAAGAGTCGACATCAAGTTCGATCAGAGAGAAAAGAGAGCTTGATTTCCAGACGTCAACAACTTCCAGCGGACAAATGAGAGAGATGGAAGAGTCATCAGCAAGTTCCACTAAAGAGGTAACTGATAGGCATTATGAATATGAAGCAAGCCAGTCGGAATTAATCTCCACTACATCAGCAAGGGAAGTGGAAGAACGTATTTTTCACAAACGTACCGTAACTTCTTACTTTGAGGAAGGACATTCTGAGCATATGTCAGAGAAGGCAGGACATCGTGAGGAAGAATTCAAGCAGACTGGTGCGCATAGCACCAGCAGCTATTCTAGCATTGATAATTACAATGGTAATGAATCTGAAGAATCTCACGCTGCCATTACATCAAGAGCTGAAACAATGCTTTCAAATTCCCCCAGAGACTTCGAGAATGGAAATCAAGCATTCCAAGTTTCCCGTCTTTCAGAAGATTCCACAACGATGATGACTTCCTTTCACTCCTCATCTCGAAGTGAAGAAGTGAGTTTTACAAGACTGAGCACGGAGCAAGAACTATTCCACACAGACCCACAACAGTACACTAGTATGGAATCCACTACTCAGTCGTCTGATGCTGAGAACGGTAATTTATTTTGTGATACTCGCAACACTGTGGTACAATCCGCGTACAGCCCTAACGTCTGCAGCGTCGGAGAGGACGCGGAAAACGGTAACTTTGTAAATAACGAATCTGAATTCTGCCGACGTCTTTCTGAATCCGAACCGCGTCCGTACGGCGACGTTGGTCAGTCCGTGACTCCTGCGGAGACAAGAGCCAATCCCATTGTTGATGCCACCGCCATGACAAACTTAGAGAGTGAGTCAGATGACGTCAAAGATTCTGACGTTATAACGTCCACTTCCTGTGCTAGAGCGGAAGAAGAATATTGTGATAACGCCTGTGTTGTGAGCCTGGACGCTGTTGGCGGGAACGCCGTCAAGGATTAGCGTTTCTGCGCGTCTACTGGGGAAAGGAAACTTGAATCAATGGTGAGAAATTTGATGCTAATTTTTTAATAGTTTAATAGGCAATGACGTCATTTTCTTTTCTTTTTTCTAAAATGCTGGGTGCAAAATACTACAAATTCAAGTTGATAGACCTTATGTGTATTCATTTTGTTACTTTATAACGTGGAGGAACAATCGAAATCAAATAATGTCTGATTTAGTTAAACTTGGTCATGCATTTTAAAGTTGGAGGAGCATGAAAATCAATGTTTAAAAATCCAGATCGCGTTCTATCACGCCCTGCTTTCTATCATCATCAAATTCCGTATAACCCACCACATTCTTTTAACGATTTGTGAAATAGATGTTTTCTAGCAAAATCTGATGAAGCACTGAAAGATATTCTGACAAAGAAAACACAAAACATATTTATTTTTTCGCTGGTTTATCTTTTGTACAGTACATCCTATGTAAAGCATTAACTTTTTCTACTCGTGTGCTAATTTATTCAAGCAGGATATGTTTGCTAGATTTGATTGTTTTCTCATGTACCATTTATTCTTAATATGTTCAAGGCTATAGGGCGATCACCTAACGATGTCTGGCATTAGAACAGCCATTGGCATCATCATTGATCAGCCCGTGTTCCGCCAGCGTGGACTTGTTGTGAGATTGTATGTGTCATGAAGGACATTCAGTAGTATCAGTTCGTCATATCAAAATGAAAAGTTTATTATCGTTCGGATAATTTAGATCAATGCATGAGTGAGTTCGCATCTCATTTTTATATTGATTCTGTCAACCACACACACGGTGATAAGTCAGCGACGTGTATTTGTTTGTGTTTCAGATAAATACAGGACAGTGGAGACGCGCCGGGACGATTACTCATACATCTATTATATTGATTCAGTGTTGCATTCCATATTATTATTGCCTATGACATGATTTTTTCCAAAACATTTCCACGGAATTCGATCCCATTCTAGCTCTTGAGTGAAATTAGTTCATATCAGATGAATATCGCCTGAGAAGAGCATAATTATTCACATGAATATTGTTATAATATCTCGGAATTTATAAAAAAAAATCTTTTTTGCATTTAAACAGACGAGCGCAATAGACCGTTTTGGGATAAGTGATCTTCGCACTTTTTATTTCTTTGCTAAAACTACTTCCGTCTGTAAAAAAAACTTTTGGATACTGTAAAATGGCTATGAATTGCTCACTAACGTCTCAGATTCCCTTCTAAACAAAAATATTCATTAAGTAACTCGCATATATTCACGAAATCGCATTGTAGACAAATTATTTAATTTCGGAACGGCGCAGATATTTCATGTTTAAGAAATATGGAACTCTAATGCGTAATTCTGGGCTGTTTTCAGTCTTTCTTCAAGACGGAAATAGTTTTAACAAAGAATAAAAATGGGAAGATCATCTATCCCAAAGTGGTCTATAACTTCAATCTGGTTTAGCGCTGAGTGAAAGACATATATCAGATATATGGTGAAAAATTTACTTAGTTAAATAGTATTTTAAAAAGCGTAACCTCAACATCAATCTAAGCACCCACCAACATACCATGCACCAACATACCATGCACTAACATACCATGCACCAACATACCATGCACCAACATACTAAGCACCCACCAACATACCATGCACCAACATACTAAGCACTCGCCAACATACCAAAGTACCAACATACCACTTTGATATACTACTTCTCTCTTGAACAGTTGACAAAATTGTATTTTCTTTCTTTTGTCAATCAATCTCTCCTTTATCTCGTGCTAAAACTTTTAACATCAAAGCGTTGACATAATGAGAGCATCATACTATGTGACTGGATTGACAGGTTCTTTATCACTTCGGCTGGTAACACACCTTTAAAAATGTGTGAGCTATATGAATTCTACAGGAAAAAAGTGTCAACCATTGCGCTAAAATAAACTGTACAATAAAAAATACCAATCCCATTAGCGACAGTATACAGTGTAGTATAAATGACGTAACTATGACTGCGTGACGTTGTGATTTGTCTTGACCGCGAAACGTCCGTGATACGTCATCAGTGACAATCTGTTCAATTATGGTGATTATTATTACAATGCTTATTATTGTTGAAATTGTGCTGTAATAAATCGTGACTTTTACTCCACGTGTATTTCTGTTGTGATCGCGGCTTCATGTGCTCAGATAATAAACTTAGGCTTCCTTTTGCAACTTTCGATGTAGTCAATTTTAAGTGGGCACTGGGCAAATTCGTTGCAGAAACTGTATGCCCCTATGTGAGACTCCTCAATGGAGCTATGTAAGGTTAAAAGCGGTAGATTTTTTTCTGGATCGCAGGGGGCGGTCGTCCGGGCTATATCAGGACAGATATTGCTCTTTATTGCTTAGTCGGTACAACTTTTGTTTATTTCGGTCTACCCTCTCTTCAACACTCAAACTGAGGTCATCGAGCTCTAGCTCGAACTCCTAACGTCATGGTCAAAAATTAAGACCAGCTGTGCACATACTAGTCTAAGTATACCACTGTACTCTTCCAGCATTTCTTATCTGTTCATTAGGGGCCTATACCAAGTTAGGGGTACCGAAGTTAAGACAACTCTGTTCTTCTTATACAAATCCAAACATAAGTCGAATAAAACGAATCTCGATTTCCAATTTTCAGAAGCAGAATTCTACATCTCTAACTTTCGGTTTATCACTTTTCAATTTTTTACAGCAGTAGACGGGGATTCAATAAACTATGCAATAAATTGTGCATCTTTTTTGGCAATCTCTTGAAAACTTACCAACAATTTGTAGATAGTGTAGCCATAGGTCTACTATGGCGACCGATTCATGACTGATCGTGGAGGTATTTAAAAGAATACAACTTTTAGAAGTATCAATGAACGGTGTAGTGCTCTCTGGAGGGGGTGGTGAATAATTAAGCCAACAACAATGTTTTAACTTGTAGGGTTTCCTGATTACTGTGTTACCACAGCACTGATCGACATTTTATTGCATGATTCTAATCCTGTGTCCATAGATGAGAGTGACAACATGTAGAAATCTCAATAATCGATCGAGTTCCTTATTCAATACGCTTGGCTCTCATCAACTATCTCGAAACAAACTAAACGAAATGAAAATTGCAAATGAAACAAAACAGACTGCTGATGTTAATGAACCGAGACACTTGATTACCGAATGACTAATAGAAGTTTTTTAAAATAAATATAATATTTGCTTCATAGTTCTAAGATAATATTATGCTGCTTCTAGTTTGCAAAATGCCTTTTTGGATATTAACAACTAGCCATCAATTGCGCACTAACGTCTCACATTTCCCCTAACTGAAAATATTTGTGAAGACACTCAAATTATTTCAAAGAATCGCATAGCAAACAGACAATATTCAAATGGAGTATATATTTAGTTTGCAGGAATTGAGAAAAGTTAGAGATCAATTTAATTTATAGGTAGTTTATATAGGCCTAGGCCTACTATCAAGGATACTAGTTTTGCCACACGGTAGTAATTTGCATACGATAGCATACACAAATTCCTGGAATTGTGTATGCTACAGCATTGTAAATTGCACAATAAGTGATACAGTAAACACATAACGCTTATTTGATGATAATGTAATGACGACGGTGATGATGACGAAATATGTAACATTTAAAAATATTCAGTATTTTGATTGCTACCATAGGCGGCGCGAGACATTTTGACTTGGAGTGGCTTGGAAATTTCCCACAAGCGGGGGAGAGGAAAGAGCGCCGGGTTAATGGAGCACCCAAAAAATGTCGACGAGTGGCGAGAGTAGCGCGGCTAGGGCCGCGCCAAAAATTTGCAGACGATCGGGGGAAGGGGGTAGAATATAAATAATATTTTGTCAAATAGTGGTGTCATCTGGCGAGTTCGTCAAATTGCAATTTAGTCCAACAGCGGTGCCATCTGGAGAGAAGAATTAAATAAAATTTAGTTCAAAGTGGTGCCATCTGGCGAGTTAAGATTTAAATAATATTTTCAAATAGTGGTGTCATCTGGCGAGTTGAGATTCAACTAACATTTTCAAATAGTGGTGTCATCTAGCGAGTTAAGATTTAAATAATATTTTTCAAAAGTGGTGTCATCTGGCGAGTTAAGATTTAAATAACATTTTTCAAATAGTGGTGTCATCTAGTGAGTTGATTTAAATAACATTTGTCCATAGCGGTGTCATCTGGCGAGTTGATTTAAATTTAAAAAAAACAAATAGTGGTGTCATCTGGCGAGTTAAGCTGAATAACAAATTTGTTAAACAGTGGTGTCATCTGGCGAGTTATAGTTAAATGAAAATGTTGTTAAGCATTAGTGGTGTCATCTGGGGAGTTAGAATTAAATGCAAATGTTTGCCAACAGTAGTGTCAACAGTCATTTCGCAAATAAGCCTAAGTTTAATTACATTTGGTTCACTGATGGCACCGCTGTTAAGAAGAATAAAATAAAATAAAGATTATAACATTACATCAAATAAATAATCAAATCAAAAGAATTAAATCAAAGTTTGTCAAACAGTGCTGTCATCAGACGAGTTACACGTAAGAGTTCAATAAATATATTTTCAAACTTGTGCCATCTGCCGAGTTAGAATTAAAGGAAATTATATCAAGCAGTGGTGCCATCTGACGATTTATTTTGGCGAGCTTGGGGCGGTTTTGAACCCCCTTTCCCACGCCCGTGATACGCGCACCTTGTGTTTGACACAAGTAAATTTAATGTGCAGTTATAATAAAGACTAAAATAATGAGGCACGTTGGCTCGTCGATGCTATATGGATTAAACTAATTACGAAATTAAACTAATACAATAATAAATTAAAATTAATTCGATAAAAAGATATAAACTACGAGTATTAGTTTAAACTAATACTCGTAGTTTATATCTTTTTATCGAATGGTCAGTGACAAAAATAATGAGGGGAATATGTAGGCCTAATGAGGCAAGTGCTGCGTGTCTATAAATTATGTTTATTCTATAATTATTGTTGATGAACCGACGTCAAAAATGAACAATATGGTTGCATCGCAGTTGACAAAATATATAGACCTACGCGAAAATATAATTCAAACCTTTCCGGCTGTGTATGCTTTAGCATACACGTAGGGTCTCGTCGTCTATACTGTGTATGCTAAAACATACTCCTGGGCCCAGTTTCATGAGCAGAGACT
>JAQFYQ010000141.1:0-21108 GCA_034694885.1 Buchholzia appendiculata | reverse complement strand
ACGCTAACGACTGACCTATTCGGTCACTCCATTATGATCATAACATACAATATAGCTATACTATTATAGAAACTTTGAATGTTGAAACAAAATTGGTCCACAAAAATTAACAAACTAATCAGTAGCAGTATTAAAATGCCTACAACCACAAAAATTGAAATAATTCAAAAATAATAATTCAAATGCAATATCAATTTAAAATTAACTCATATAAATTCTGACGAAGGCAGAAACCAAGGTGACCTTTTATTAAAGAATAATGACAAATTTATAAAACCAAATGAATCAAATTTACATAAAACAGGTATATATCGCAACAGCTTTATAAAAACTGCCACATCATATACAATTTTACATAAATTTTATAACTGATATACATCATATCCCACATACACAATGATAAACAAATCGTTCGGCATCAGCCAACTTATAAATGATAAGTGATATAAGTGATCTACGTGATATATCAGTTTTATACAGGTGTAATTCAGTTGATACAACAATATATTTAAAATACTTCTTACATACAAAATAAAAATATATACATAGATGCAAAGTATCGTCGTTCTAAACAAAATAAAATTACGATAAACCATAAACATCTAAAATAAAACCGAATCAAGTTTTGGTGTAAGTGATGATAATCAAGGGAAAGCTTACGCGGGCCGCCATGAGGCAGGAGAGAAATACGCGCTGGCCGAACGGCGGGTCTAGGAGGTCGTATGACGTCATCACCAAGCAGATCACTAGCACTGCTTGAGCCTAAGAATTAGTCACGACTTAACTTAACGTACTACTTGAATATTAGAACGTTGTAAGCTTAATAACTAATCAAGACTTAATACAATACACAAGCAGAAGAATGCTGTAAGCCTAGCAATTAGACAGGGTTAAATACATTAGTACTAGAACGCTTATTAGTCGGAGCTCCAAGACTTGGCAACCATTAGAATTAAGAAAATATACAGACATTCAAATTAATTACTCAAGACTTGTATAACAATGCCGAAGCAGTTGATCAGTCCAACTTGCTGAGCTCTAGATGGAACAAACAATCGTTGTGTGCTATCTCAAGCTTACAAGATTTAACAATAGCACAGTGTTCTGACCAGCTTCGGAAGATGGTCAAAATAAGACGAACGAAATATGAAGAAACATGGCTAGTTAAAAATAGAAATTACATAAAACAATATATACATCAAACATTTAATAAAACTTGATGACATTTGCGTCAGCAATACATGAACGTAATAAGGTAATAACTGTGGAAGGTAGGGAAACAGCACAAACAGTCTAATAGTGAGAATCGCTCAGTCAAAATAAATTGTCACTACAACCAGTCTTCTGCCTTCCAGTAGATTGTTGACACCCAAGCCCTCTCTAAGCTACTTTCAGTTCTTCTCATCATCTCTATCTGATGTCAATTTCAAATCATCCACAAATCATCTTTGAAGAGCGTCTTCAACATCTCATCTTAGGTTATCTTCTATGTTCCATCCTTAGTAATTTTTGCTACACCTCTATTCCATCCTTTCTGTATCTCGTCTCAACCATCCATCTCACTTGTACAGTGCAATACAATCTCTCTATCTAGCTAACTAATTACGTCTTTCTCTTCTCCCAAACACTGACAAATACTGACTAGTGCAATGGAAAAACAAAACAGTAGATCACTCTACATTCATCCCGACAGGACATAAGAATATCAACTTCTGCACCTGTGAGCCACAACTAAAGGAAAAAGGGCCATACCATAGAGGACCAAGGTCATACCAGCTAAGAATAGACCTGTGAGAATAACTCACCAGATTTCAAGGCATCTTTCAGAGCACTCTCATCATAACTCTGAGTCAGACTCAGCCCTCCCGTCAGAGGCTTGGAGTACGACGAGGTCCTATGGTGTGTGCGTCCTTCAGGTTGATGACAGAAAATATGCAAAACTTAACGAAACTTTTCAAAATATCTAACTACCCCGGTAATGCATAAAAACAGACACTCTATAACACTCTAAAACGACTTTTAACGACATTCAACATCCTCCCATATCTTAGAAATGTACGCTTAGTCCACGTATTTAGGATTTCTGTAATCAAACACTTAACAATCTGTCACCGTAGATATGTGTCGCCGCAGATACAAATCTTAAGCATTCTATGCACACAAAAACCTGAAGATCTGCACAGCAGTGTGATAGCACAAAACAACATTAAGAACAGACACCGTTAATCTTAATACTGAACTAACAACACGTCTTAGAACTTGTTAGTTTGTTGCACAGAATAGAAAACGAGGAAATATAAAGTTAGATCACGCCAGCATTAAGAAAATCACCACGAAATAACTAAGATCAAATAAGCTTAATTATGCAATATCATATTAGAACCAACATGAATCACAACAACTTCAAACATGACAATCTCAATGAAATTATAACACTTTCTTAGATTTACAAAATCAGTTAGAATACAAAAGCACATGCCAAAAAAGCCAACACATAATTGTTAGTAGCCAATAAGTTATATCCAAAAGCAGATAGCCAGCAGAAGGTAATGTAGAAGGTAGTTAGTAATCGAAGCTCTGCTAAATCAACGTCAAGCAAAGGTGTTAGCACTAAGAAAGGAACGATTTAGAAAGCACGTACGCATAGAGTTAGAGTTGTAGTTAGCCGACTGCATCGGCACGCGCTGTGCATGGCCGTGTCTGCCGGCTCCAGCAGAGCCGGACGAGTTCGTGAGTGACATGAGGTCCGTTGCACTCGTCGACTGATTCTGCTGCCTACTGTCAACACTATCACAGCTGTCTGCAAAAACAACAACAACACAACAAAAACAGTAAATAGTGAATATCAAATAGTGCCTCAAATATAAATATAAAGAACAACAAAACTTACTACATATGCTTTTAAGTCATACAAATCAGGTCATTGTCTGCTTCTCAAGCATGCAAAGGACTACACGACAACCAGATTCGATTGTAATATCTTAATGACCTAACTCAATCACTTATCTCAGTGCATTATCTCAGCCAAAATAACACCTCAGTGACATTCTTCAAACCCAAACATATCTCGTATAGCTCACTACCGTACTACAATCACATACTCAACGCACACCTCAGTCATATGCATAACATGTTCGTCACCTATTTACTACAGACATACGACACAATTTATGTTAAACGACTACCTGACAACAAGTCTACAGTTAAACTCCGTAGAGAACGAAAAATCTGATCTTTCACAAAATCTAGAAAACTCAGCTCTTGCACAAAATGCTAACCTCTCCGGTGGCGCTCCCTAGAAGTCGAAGACTTGGGCGTCACTGATGTCTGGCTGAAACACCCATGCAACATTAATTAAGATAAGGAAAGAAATAGGCATAACTAAATACATTCGAATGTCCCATTTCAAATCGCTCATAACTCGAAATCAATCATTATAATAACATTATAACAATGATATTAATTGACACTGACTATAAAGAGTTGTAAAAATTACTCCATAAATCATTTTATATATAGAGACAGCCCTGTTGCATAGACTAAATAATCTTGCATCAAAGCAAAGATATAGACTGTTGCGATTATTTGGTCGAAGTACAACTGAATGTCTGAGAGTACTTTGTATTTAAATAACAAGTCTAACACTCTCAATATCTAAACGACTTACCCGTAGCCCGACGAAGAGACTCTCGACAGCGTAGCCTTGCTGACGACACCTGACGTCGTCCGATGATCCACGCTGTTCAGCGAAGCACTGCTCGAAGAGTTGCTCTGTTCGTCGAGTAACTGTCTCTGCTTCGCCGCGTCGAGGCTCTTCAGCAAACTGTCCGCCTGATCTCTGAAGTGTCGTCGGAATGCACCGAATGACCTGCGGGCAATAAAAGTCATGATGTATTTACTGGGTCTGCCATACACTACATTCAAATGGATATAAACAATTGGAATTCAATCGTGAAACCCTACTATCTACTTAGTCGGAAAAATCCAAACAATTCTAACAAATAGAAGTAAAAGTCTTTACATATAATTAGTTAATCATTTTTTTCCGTTTATGCATTGAACAAATATTATTAATTTGCGCTTAATAACAGAGCATCACAGCCATCTTTTTTCCTCTGCAACAAAAAATTCAAAATAAGGACAAGCAGAGAATCCTCCATCATTTCTGTCTTTCAAACTAAGTCTTAACTACTATGGATGACTTGCAATTGTTTGTCTCACCGCTATTGTGTAATTCCTTTCTGTTTTACGCAGTCAATTTTTATCCCCTTGTATAAAAAAAAGAGAGAAATCCGCCATCATTTTTGTCTTTCGCAGTCCTTTTTGACTACTATGGATTTCTATCCCTTTCTGTTTTCTGCTGTCCAATTCTATCCCCTTGTATGTAAAAAACCACAACAGTGATGAAACAATCACGTGCAAGTCGGTGCACAATTATCTCTGCAAACACAAACAACTGTATAGAGTGTTATTATTGACTACTAACTTTCTCGCCCAGGCCCGCGCCTCCGAGTCGGCGTCACTGAGTGAACGCTTGATGGAGTCCTGCAACGTGGCGAGCTGCTTCTCGAGAGTGTGCGTCGGCCAGGTGTGCAACAGCTGGTAGATAAACTCACAGCACTGCCTGCACACGTGCAAGTACATGCACAAAACAGCAATGTACAACTCACAGCACTGCCTGTACACGTGCAAGAACAAGCACAAAACAGCAATGTACAACTCACAGCACTGCCTGTACACGTGCAAGTACATGCACAAAACAGCAATGTAAAACTCGCAGCATTGTCTACACATGTGCAAGAACAAGCACAAAACAGCAATGTACAACTCACAGCACTGCCTGCACATGTGCAAGTACAATATTAGTACACGCACAAAACAGCAATGTACAACTCTCAGCATTGCCTGCACATGTGCAAAAGTGCACAAAACAGCAGCTATTCGCAATTTGCAGCATTGTGTGCACACGTGCAAAAGTTCGCACAAATTGAGCAGGCTAATTAATAGCTGAGATAGATAATTAATAGCCAAACTAATAGCTCAGAAATAGCTATTTAGATATGACTCATTCACGATAATCTTGCTACAATGCGACACACCTAACAAGGTCATTACTTTGAAATAAACGGCATTGTGAACATCAAGCATGTGGTCACACATGCTGGAACCGATGGGTACCAAGGCTTGTTTCAAGAAAAGGCATGCGGTTGTAATCTTTAACCAAGTCCAAGTTTTGTTCTTACGCAGATAAACCTGCTGCAAATTTCGTCAGAGTACAGCATTGATCTTCATCTCAGCAGATCATGCAAATCTCTGATAACATCCCACTAACACGTCAATGGCCTTGGCACGAGTCACACGAAAAACAAAAAAAGTGATTTTTGTGATGAAAATCAGTGTTAATATTTCAAAGCGAACTAATTACACATGAACCTATCAAGGATTCCAACAATGTTAAAACTTTGAATTCACATTTAATCAGTATTATCGAGGGTTCTACCAAGGTTAAAACTTTAAAAGTTTTCAACGTAATCAAATCTAATCACTTACCGGCGTATAATACCAGCCTTTGACATCAAGTTGCAGGTTATTAGTGGAATGAGCTTTGAGACGTGAGTGTGCTGAAAGAAAAGACAAGGAAAAATGATCGTCAATCTCATAGTCAATCAACACATATAGATTATAAGTAACATGTGGGCAGAAAAAATAAATAGATTTCAAAAACCAGCAAAACAGACAATAAATATTCATCATCATCAGCAATTAAGTATTCTAAAAAACAGTTCCAAGTCATCTTTGTGAAATCAAACTAGACATATTTTTGTAGACCACTTCCAGTACACAGAACTGACACTGTGGTGTCTAACAAAACATTCATTTACGGGTGTCAAGTATGATGCTCATGAGATTTCTTAAATAAACATAATGATGAATTTCTATAGTAACCTATAGAAACACAGATTGGCAGGAAGTTGCAACTGCTATCAATACCAGTTAAAGTTACTGGTGGCTAAGAACCGGTTCTAACCTGAATTATAAAGCGCAGTGCGATCGTTGCAGACAGCGCGATGATCTTCGCCGAGTTGGGAATCATCGTAATCAGCGCTGGCAGAACAGCTTCGGAAAAATGTCCAAAATCTTTGCCAAGTTCTTGCGCCAAATATCTGCATATATATATAATATGGATATTTAATTTAATTTGTTATTACTAATAGCTGACCACTGATAACATCAATGAAGGAGATAAAAAAAACAGTGACAACAGCAACAACAATAACAAAAATAATATTAATAACAAAAATAATAATACTAAAGAACATAATAAAATCAAGGTTGGAATCACCATAGGTCTCACAAACGAATTACTGCTACAAGCGGTTGATAAAATAAGCCGCAGCCTGATGAACAATAAATACATACAAGACCAACGTTGATGATGACAACGAGTTCTCTGCCAGAAGGCAGGTTTTTGGGAGAGGAATGACACCTGTCTAATACTTTACACCCTGAACTTCTAAGCTTGTGATATAAGCACAGGTGCTAGGCCAGGGTCCTTCCCACACAGGTGGTAGGGTCCTTCCCACACAGGTGTTAGGGTCCTTCCCACACAGGTGTTAGGGTCCTTCCCACACAGGTGTTAGGGTCCTTCCCACACAGGTGGTAGGGTCCTTCCCACAGAGGTGTCCGGCCAGGGTCATTCCCACACAGCATTTTACATGCTTAGTTGGAACTTCACAAATTACAATAAGAGACTTCGCATTACGCATACTGTCTGGCCCATCTACAACCTAACTGAACGTATGACTCGTAGAGTTGTACTAACGCAATCGTAATGCAGGCCTCGCGGACGACCTGCGAGCGAAGGTCACGGACGGAGAGCTGGAAGCAGAGTTCAAGGTTGTTGAGTAGAGGAAAGAACTCCGGATAGTCCAGAGCACCGGCTAGCATGCAACCTCGTACCTCTTTCAACTAAGCAGTAGAGAAAATAGCAAGCTGGTACAGCCAATTACAATGCACCACACAACACACAGACAAGCTGATACAGCCAATCACAGTCCACCACACAACACACACAGACCAGCTAATACAACCTATCACAGTCCACCACACAACAAGAAGCTGACACAGTCAATCGCAATGCACGACACAACACACAGACAAGCTGATACAACCAATCACAATGCACGACACAAAACACACAGACATGCTGGCACAACCAATCACAATGCGCAACAAAACACGTATCCATACTGATGTCACCAATCAAAAGACACAACAAAACACATATCCAAGCTGAAGTGGATAATCACAAAGAAAAACACAATACAAATCTAAGTTGATGTAGCCAACCACAAGGAACCACACATATCTCTACCGCTTAATCATCATAAAGCATTCATAAAACACACAGTGACGTAACGTCTGACGACAATGGCATCAGCTAAAGAGGGTTACAATTTGCTTTAATTTGCGCTGCAATTTTTTACCAGGTTTTAATTGTATGGTTATTGTGAGAAAAAACTTCAATTTTTTACATAATAACTTCTTGACATATTTCTCATGTTATGAGGATAGAAAACTGAATGGTAAACAAATACAAATTGATAAGCCAATTGAGCTGAACGTAGAATATTCCAGATGCCACACGTAGAATGTAATAACATAGAATATAGAATATGACAGATTAGTTGATACAGTAACAAAAACAACAAAGTGTTCGCTTACAGCATTGACTCGTTTATTCCAGTCAATACTTGCGTCCGACAGCGTCTCATTGATCTTAGTTATTCTCTCCGTCAGATCCTTGCTGGAAAAGATCTATAGTAGAACACAACACAAACTGTTTAACTTCTAATGTACAAACGAACTACAACTTTTCTATAATGTAACATTAAACATAATAATAAACCATGTTAGCATCAATTGAGTAAATGGCAGTGGCTTCACATGCTAGAGTCGAATGAATAAAAGATCATAGATAGAGTCACTGAAAAATATTCAAACACATTTACATCATCATCATCATCATCATCATCATCATCAGTTTGCATCACTTATTCCTTGTCAGGAGGGGTTAGACATCTCCAACACAGGTAATTTTCGCTCTCCAAAAGTCACGATAATGTCCATCCTCGGCACTCAGTTTCAATTTCTTCGTGCTCGATTGCACACACTCTATCCAAGTCTTTCTACCCCTGACTTTGTCTTTCTTGCTCATCCATATCCAGCACCTTGCGCGCCTTCATCCAATCACTGTCATCCCTTCTTTCCACATGTTCAAACCATCTCAACCTGCTGTGTCTGCCAACATCACCCACACCAGAGTTACACAAACTTTCACATAGCTCACCAGTTGCCAGTCTATCTTCACAAGAGACCCCACACATCCACCCCACCATCAAGCTGCCCGCTCTCTCCAAACACATCATATCCCTAGACTTGACAGGCAACCCGCACAGATCACCACATGCTGGACACATGCTCTGCAAATTTTCCCTTTCAACTAAAGCGTGACATTTATAACAAATACTATCGTCAGGCATGATAAAAATATAAAATTATTGAATAGAATTGCTAGCAACTAATTTATTAAAATCATTTGTGTTAAATAGCAAGATCGAAATTCATGCAAGGTTAAAATTCAACACGTGCAGGCCCACAAATGTACTGTACAGGCAAATCCTTGCCTTCAACTTCACTATCAAATTATGTACAAATCAATGGCAAAGATTACATTGCAGCTATGCATAAATTCAAAACATTTTATAATGATAATGTAAATTGTATACATTAACTTTAGGTAGGCCTACTTGATCAAATTGTACTTACATTAACTTTAGGTACTTGATCAAATTGTACTTACACTAACTTGACGTACTTGATCAAACTGTACTTACATTAACTATCGGTATTTGATCAAACTGTACTTACGTTAACTTTAGGTACTTGATCAAACTGTACTTACATTAACTATAGGTACTTGATCAAACTGTACTTACATTAACTATAGGTACTTGATCAAACTGTACTTACATTAACTTTAGGTACTTGATCAAACTGTACTTACATTAACTTTAGGCACTTGATCAAACTGTACTTACATTAACTAAAGGTACTTGATCAAACTGTACTTACATTAACTTTAGGTACTTGATCGAACTGTTTGCTTAATGCCTCTTCATCAACGCTTTGTGACACAACACATGTTCCTGTATTCAACAAAAACAATATATAAATCAAACCAGTTTAAACCAGATCAGTATATCATTCAAACAAATTTAAACAAAATATAGAATCAATTTAAATTCTCATCGTCATCACCATCACCATCATCACCGAGGATGATGATGGTGAAGTCTAGAACCTGCCACTAGCTTAGAGTCTACTACTCGCTTTCACAGGAGGTCAGTGCTGAGCTCAGGCATTGGCTCAAGTAGCGTTTCTGATGTCCCACAGTTAGTTTTATTTCTGGAATATATTACAGAAAACTAACTCCAAATTTAAGCACAAAAATGTTTGATGGTTACAAAACAATAGAAGTACATCAAAACAAATAATTAGCCATCAGAGATAGCGAAGGTGCTTTGCTGGCACAAAGCCGACCACTTTTAATTTGTAGATTTAGAGTAGATTATCTTTAATGCCGCCACTTTCAAAAATTCTACTGAAACAAATGTTGCTTCTTTCAAGTCAAAACGATGTATCACATATAAATAGATTAATTAAGCATTTTAATCTGCACACAATTGTAAACATCTGGGCATGTGTTACAAAATTTGTACCTAGCTCACCTACTGCATATATCCTACCTGCATTAGTTATTTAATAAATTGTTCACTGGCATATTTTATAACAAATGAGATCGTGCTAGAAGTGATTCCTACCGGAGCTGGACCCTGTCACGGCTGCTGACTGCCGTCTAGGTCCGGAGGACGCCGCTGAGGCGGAGGGAGGCGGCGCAGTCGTCCTGATCGTTGGTAAGCTTCCTCTCTTAGCCGCCGCCTTGCCGGAGCTGCTTGCCACCCGAGCAGAGTCAGCCTCATCATCATCACGTGCTACAGCACACATAGTTACATAAAGACATCATCATCATCATCATCCTCATCATCATGATTATTAGTATACTGTGTTTCGGTAGGTCCTTGGCACATAAACAGCAGAGTGAGACTACAAATCTATATTCAAAACAAAAATATCAGCGCACAAAAAATTTAGTAACATTTCAAAAAAGGATGTAGTCAATCATCGTAGTATTATTGTAGTCAACTATCAACATTTTAAAATTCAATACCTTATACAAAAACAATTATTAATTTAGTACTGTACATATTCAGTAAAAAAAATTATTGATGTGCAAGTACAATGTGGAGGGAGAGTGGACATCAAGGTGATCAAGATCAAGTGCAAGCATCAATCTGTTACATTACTCACCATAAATGATATCACATGACCATTACACATATTTTATTCCCCTCCCCAATGTAGATATTACACACAGAAATCGCATGTACACATCGTGTGTACACATTGCAGATACACATCGTGTGTACACATCGTGTGTACACACGATGTGTACACATTGCAGATACACATCGCATGTACACATCGTGTGTACACATTGCAGATACACACTGCACATAAGCATTTAATATCCAACTTGTACATTTCTTCATATCAAGAATCAAACAATAAAACTCCAACATCAAAAGAAATGCATGTAGAAAACATAACGTGGAACATTCAAAAAGGAAATGTAAACTGTTGGCAATGCAGAACTTTGCACCACATGAACAGTCCTGCATAAAACAACCGATCATCACCTTTAATTAATCTCGCTCCACCTCGGCTAAGAAAGCTTCGCTTGGTCTTTTCCCAATCCGCTGAACTCGTCTCTCGCCTCTGCTGAACGAACGCCTGCACTCTGTCGCGCACGTTATCCGGAAGACTGTTCCGATGTGCGTACACTCCCGACGTGTACTTCAAAATCCGTCTGTTGGCATCACTCGACTCGGTGTTCTTCCGCAGCCAATCCAACAAGGACGTTCTGGAAGAGCTATCCGCCACAGAGGCGATGTCAACATCCGAGTCAGATGTCGGCGAGGAACACGACACCGAGCTTGCGCGCACTTTCCTGCACGCATCTTCGGATGACAATCTTCTGCACGCATCTTCATCGAGACATTCGTTAGACTTGGACGCCGATATGTTTCCGAACACATCTGCAGAACTATAATGAAGATTGCTCCATGGCAAATCGTCCTTGAGCAGCTTTTCGACAACTTGAAAGTCAATAAATGAAGACAAATCATGCTTGGTCGTAGATTTGTGATCAAAGCTTTCTGAACTGTTTCTAGCATGCCCATTCTTACTGTCCTTCAAATCAGCAGCTGGCTTGTTGTAGGATTTAGAACTGGATTCTTCAATGTCCCAATCATCACAGAATGAATCACTTAGTAAAGAATTCTGTATAACTGTATCAATATGAGTCCAGTACCCGTCGCTGTCAAAGGGATTGTCCTTAGCTTCACACAACGGACGTCTATCATCAGCGCATGCATCCATTGCAGCTGCTTGCTCGTCTATTTTCAGACCTTCTGGTTTAGCTAATTTCATGGCTGCTAGAGATAGCAACTGATCTGTTCTACACACAGATCCATCGTCCACTCTGATGCCACTTCTAGCCACGCTAGTCGACATGCCTTTCTGCACTGGGGACGATGGCGATGGAGGTCTTTCTAATTCTACTTGACTTTTATCTTGTTGAGTTATAGATAAGTCTTTTACAATTCTTGTATCTTTGGTTATTGGTTCCAGGTCAATTGAGTCGTTGAGATTTAACAGAGGTCGGGGTGGTGGTGGCGCCACTTTACAATTGTTAGATAACTTGACAACACACTGTTCGACAGGTATCTGACCTGAAACTTCTGTTTTCTTATCAGCTGCATTGCAGTTGATTACAGCAGCTGCAGCAGCAGTGGCAGCAGCTGAGTCAAGAGTACTGAGGGTCACCGGGTCACCTGGGTACTTGAGTGCCGCAGCAGCTGCTACGCTTTTGCTTTTCCCTAGCTCCTCGGTACCAGCAGCAGCAGAACAAGCAGCTACAGCCGCAGCAGTTACTGCAGCAGCTGCTACAGAGTCCCCAGGGGAATTACTCACCGGCTTTACCGAGGCATCACTTAGAATAGAAGCTCTTGTTTGCAATGAAACTGAATCTGTTTTACTGTCCGACTCCAATGGATTAGCTACTACTCTATGCTCATTTATCTGCTCATCACAATTCCAATCCACTATAGTTGATTGACAATGTAGCCGTGTTTTCATTAATTTTTCACATGTCTTAACAGCATTATACATCGCATCACTTTCGGTATTAGAGTGTGACTCCGGCATCTTGCCTACATCATCGTCTCGTGACTCGGGCATCGCCTTGCAGCCTACATCATCATCTCGTGATTCGGGCATCGCCTTGCTGCCTACATCATCATCTCGTGATTCGGGCATCGCCTTGCTGCCTACATCATCATCATCAGCGGCAGATACAGCAGCACAGGTTCTTTCAACTTTCCTAATATCTTGCTTCATTAACCGTAATGGCCGCGCATTCCATGAAACTACTTCATCTGCTGAAGAACAAATACTGTCATCGGGCTTGCTATAAATAGCAGATCTACTGAGAGATGCAGTCTCTATACTACAACTATAAGCTTCGGCTGCTGCATTGCCGTCCACACTTACTACACGGTCTGCAAGCTTTCTGGGCCGTAAAGAATGTGAAGCATTAGTGTCAAGTGATGTGGCGATTGATGACGTCACGTCTCTATATAGATCATCAATAGAGCCCAAGTTCTCTGACGTAGCAAATCCATTATGTACATCATTACAAGTCGATGCAAGAACATCAACACCGCGGCGTGGTCCAGGCTTATTAATCGCTTCTGTACTAGAGAGCGCTACACAGTCAAGAGATCTATTGCCCTGTAATGATCTAAAGATTGCAGGAATGGATGGCGTCTCTTCCACACTAGATGATCGAACAGTGCTGGAACCCAAATGTTCAGACAAAAAGCTCTCAGCTTCATCCCTACCTGTTGCGAGTGAATCACCAGCGTGCAAGCGGTTGGATGCAGGCATTTTCACACTAGCATTATCACAGTCAATCAAACAAGCAGCATTTTTACTGACAGCAGCGAATTCGCCACGACTGCTAGCCCTGTCATCGCGTTCAGAGCCAATAAACGTACACGGATTAGAATAGCTATTATTCACACCACATGACGTCATATCATCTATTGGCACGCTTGCTGCAGCTACATCAGGCAAACCTGGACCAACAGCAGCGGCCGACTGAGTCAGACCAGATTCAGAGTCAACAGTTTGACTGCACCGAGTCTCATCATGACCTGATGACGTCATCTCTTCATCGTTCAAACACAGGTCGCGTGACGTCATCACTCTGACGTCAGCGCTCTGCTGATCAGTGCAATGATTGATTGAGGTAATTTTCCTAGGAGGAGGAGATTCCAGTGCAAGTACGGCAGACGATAGTTTTCGGACTCCAAGCGCTGCGGAATCACTCGCACTGCAAGACAACATGCAACGCTCTCGATCCAGCGACGGATCTGAATGTGGCAGAGAGTGATTTTGTAACACGTTGTCATGGAGACGACAGTCGACAGTGACGACACTGGCCTTAGCAACGGACTGCGATGTATCCTCGAGGATGCCAGGGTTTCCGCAAAGCTCCGTCCCACCCTCAGACAGAGACAAGACTGGGGTTTCACAAGATTTCGTCTGCTCAACACGACCAAGTCGGCAGTTAACATCTGATGGTTTTGTGTCGGAACACGTCATTGGTCGAACATGACAGCTACCATTTGACATTTGTGTGTCGGACGCTGAGATTGGTCGGATGCTGTCCGCACTACTATCAGCACTGGAAAGGTTTGTACCGGATAAACTGATCGGAAGCAAGAGAGGTCGAACTCGCCGCAAGGTCTGCCTCGCAAATACCTTCGACTTGCCGGAATCTGTACTCAGAGTGTTTCCACTAGAACCGCTTCCAACCGGATACCTGTTGATATGTAATCCATTGCGGTCTTCACCCTGAACGCTTGGTGAATAATTATTGTACTTATCAGTAGCAGTCACATTTGAACCATTAGACACTTCAATCTTTCGATCATCAGTTGTCACAATTTTCCTGTTTTCCCTGTTAAAATCATTGCTCAAAACACCTGCATCGATGCCGTAATTACTTGCACTCAAGGTGGATAACTCTGATGATGATGAAGAGCTTGCAGGTGATCTCACACCCATGTCCTCTGGCAGGAGCATCCTCCTTGCAGTCCGCTTCTGAGATCTAGTACTGGACGGGGCTGAGCCAATCCGACCACACACCAGGGTGGCCGGATCTGAGGTAGTCCCAGACGATGCTTCCTGTATGAACCTCCAATCTCCAGTGTCGGGACATTTAGTCAACAGCATTCCATCATAAGCGTCAATTCCCTTATCCACCTCATTCCTTCCATCAACAGGATGTAGCCGGTTCTCATCCGCCTCACTCTCCTCCAGGCTGGCAGCACGACGCACGCTTCGAGTGCACATAGAACCAGCGGCAGCTCTTGACATCTTGCCGAAGATTGAACAGTTATCTACGTACGTGGAAGACATTTTCCACTTCCACCAGCTCTTCACTTGTAGTAAATAACTCACTAGGAACAACTGACTGATTTCAAGCAACTGACTAGATCACACCCTACACGAGCAATGTAAGGACGACAGGGACAAAAGTGTCCAGTACAACACTAGTGCATAGTTACATCAGACAGATGTATCACAACCTTAGTTCCACTTTATAACTGTTACTAAACGCGCATACAATTCAGCTCAATATGTCTAGGAGCTTTATCCCAAATATGTTAATCATTTGTAATCTATAAATAGCATTAATATGAAATCCATAATCCATAATACAATCAGTCTCAGTTCACACTGCTGAACACGCTCGCTTTCATAATTCAATAGCTTGCACGAGTCACAAGGCTAACAGGTCTGTGTATCTGATCTCGACTTAAAAAAAAACAAAGCTAAAGGCCACTTCATATAGTCATGCAAACCTTACATATCTCACAATCCAACAAATCGCAAGGCTACCACTTGTATTCAGGCTTTACTGTATTTGACGTAATCCAATGTAATCCGATAAGTGGTTCAAAGCACATCAAGCTTCCGCAATGTCATGCATTGCAGATTTCTAAATAATCCAATTAGCTGCTAATCGAATCAGGTTTATCCGATTAATCCAATCAACCTTGAGCGCACAGTCTGAAATATTCCCGATGGCTTACAATTACCGGTGATCGATGTAATCCAATCATGAGGACGGTATCATTGTTGTACACTCTGATGAATTATTGTTACTTTTTGAGAATTCAACTGAAACAACCTCTGTTAGATTACTACAATACATAAAATTATCACACACTTATCTTCTACAACACCTAGCTGCCAGTACCCTCGAGTCACTAAAAAGACTTTGCTACATAAATTATTTATCAACTTGTATGTTTATTTACAATCATATTTTAATTTCGTCCTGTATAATGCTTCATACTTTGTTTTGTTAAATCTAACTCCTAAACTACTGAATACTAAATTTATGCCTAATTAAATCACCTTCTATCGCATCTTAACTAGTCAAGTTTCAATGGAACTTATTTAATGGTATGCTAACATATTTCTTATAACGTACAATAGCCTATCGTATCCGAAACACACACAATGACGAAGGCTTACCGGCAAGTTAGCTACGATTATAATAAAACTATAACACGCTAACCTGCCCAATTTCTACCTATTAACAACGGCATTCAATTCCATTAGCAATTACAGATATTCGATTAGCAATTAAAGAACCAGTATTCAATTAGCAATTAAGGATATTCGATTAGCAATTATCCAGATCGATGACGACTGTTGCATTACACCTTGTATATCCAACAATTCGACGCTCGATTTACCTATAGACAAGCCACTCCCACAACAAGCAGCCTGCTGCTGCAGCAGCTGCACAGCAGCATACTGATATTTATTAGAACAGTTATAGCTCAGCTTGCGTAACATAACGTAACGGCTCTATCACACAGATTGACGTCAGGTACTGTAACACATGCAGCACGCTGCTTACATCAGTTCGTATTTTGTAACAAACTGATTGACATTGAAACAACATACGAGTAAGTGCACGGTAACTCATGCAAATAACTCAAAGTACGCCAAGAAAGCATACCGGTAGCAACCATCAACTGAACTAACAGATGCATCACGCACGCACGCACGCACACAGAGAGAGAGAGAGAGAGAGAGAGAGAGAGAGAGAGAAATGCAGAGCAACATCTGAGCACCGCTGCACGCTAAATTAACATCATATGTGCATCATTTACAGCGCCCAGCACTCGCTCTGCTATGTCTATTTATATTCAAGAATAAAGTACTGGAATAAGAACAGCTTCCAGATCCTGAACTATATTTTGTTTATATAACTCGTCCTTCCTTGAATAACTCGCCACACACACATCTTCTTCCTCCTCAACTTCAAGTACTTTTATCCGCGCGCACAAACACATATACGCCCGGGCACACACACAAGTTAACGCGCTAGCACATGCCACATACAAAGTTTATGAGTAACTCGTCTCAGCAGTGACGATATTTTCTTACTAATGCATAAACTATTTCCACCCTCTCTCTAATCAATATTACCAGCGAGTTCAGATCTTATTATACACTAAGTCTTATCGACTACCAGACAAATTAATATAAACTAGTTACAACTTTCGCATTAATTATGTAATAAATGAATGCTATATTCACTTAGTTAACAACAAAAATTCTTTCTTCTATAATCATGAAAACATCTTGAAATAGTATAACGATATAGATTTCTTCAGCTTACTACTACAAATGTCTGCCCAATGTGTTGGGTTACAACAGAAGCTGACAACACAAATTATTAACTCAATTTGTCTCGCAAACAACAGCTGTTTGATGTGCGCCTTTAACTGAAATCTAAAGGTTCAAAGTTGAAGACACAACTGACCTTACAGAGATCAACTTACACTATGACTCATTGCTTTTTATTTTATGCCACTAAATTCACAACAACTTCGTATCTGGCAAATACAATGCATAGCCTAACGCAGTACTATCACAGCCTACAGGCTACCAATAGCAGTGGGTACAGCCTATAGGCTACCAGAAGAAGTATAATTTTGACTGTCAGCAGCAGTAGTATAACGACTATAGCCAATTAGCTACTGATAGCATAGCCTGCATGCTACCAGCAGCAGTAGCAGAAGGTATAGGTATTAGGTTATCATTAGCAATAGAATATTGCCGGTAACTAACAAGCAGCAGTAGCATGCTATAGGGCAAAGTTATTGATATTGTAGTCTAAGGGCTACCTGGTCATGGTAGCACTAGTAGCATCAAGTAGCTTTAAGGCTATCAGACTAGCATTAGCATTAGTAGCATCCCATTAGCCTAATTAAAAGCATATTACCAGTAATTTAAACCTAGAGAAAGCACTATGTGTTCGAAAAGAAAATGTTATTTTACTACTGAATTTAGCCATAAACCTATTAGGGCCTACATATAATCGGCGCAGGATAACAATTTAAATTTTAAACCGGAATTACATGAATCTGATCAATGTAAATAATTTGAAGGTTTTAATAAAAACAGCATACCAACATTAAAGGCTATTTGTAAGCACTACCAGTACGCTTTCCCGGGTATCCGCATGCATCTAGAGTACTAGATGGCTACGGCACCTCCCCCCTCTCCCGTCCTCTACAGTCTACACAAACGGTCCTCCCCAAAAAACACATACAAACCGTTCAGGTCAAAGCAAAGATAAACCAATGTCAGTGAGAATGGACAAACTGTACAGCATTTTGTAACTACTAGATCCACTGAGAATTTGCAAGACTCAGTGCACAGTAAGAAACCTGTTGCTGGCACGTTCAACAAACCTCACCACACCACGGCGCTCCTACAAGTTAATGTTATGCAATACTGTTTACACTATTAGAAAAAAAGAGTGAAATTCAAGAGGCAATGTATAACGTCCAATAAAATCACTCTAGGCACTGGGCTATAGCGTATTCTGCACCAGCCGGATACCAGCTTATAAACACTGACGAGGTCAGGGACTCAGGGAGCAATAAACAAGACGTGGTGGTGGAACTGTAGACAGGCTGAAACAATGTACACAGTATACAACAGCGAAGAAACAACTTACTATCATTGCTTAGAAACTGCAGAGAAGTTTGGTTTCATAAATATCATTTCATTTAGTTAATTCAACTGAATTATGAATAGATTATTAAAGTGACCAGCTCGATACAGATTAGTAGATAATTTCATATATTATGACGGCCTACTTCGACTAGTTACTAACAGGCTGTCTTCAATTGATGGTTATTTTTATATTATAATCAAACAACGAACATCGATCAATTCATTTTCCAAAACAGTTACCACACATTCTTCTTAAGTACTTACTGCCTACAATTAAGACGTCAGCCAATCCAAAGCATTCTGTTTTTTGTTTTTGTTTTTTATTAACATAATATAAAAATTACATAAGATTATGTAAGAATAAGATTCACAAAAATTCAACAATAACAAAGATTCAACAATAAGATTCACAAAAATGCTACACTTAAAGCGGCAAACACTTGGCATAAACAACATTTGAATGTCAACAACATTTGAAATGTCAATAACATTCAACATTATAATCAAATATATCCTCAAGTTAAACAACGAATAACATAGAACGCGAACTGTGAGAATCTATAGATTTGATCTCTAGCAAGAAGTCATCGAGCTAGTTCACTAACTAGAACTGGTCAAGAACAGTGTAATGTAGACCGGGAACAGTACTAGTTTGCTTAATAACAGCTCGACAGCCTACTTTACTGGGAGAACTCCTGAAGAAAGGTAAAGTTTATCAAACAACTGCAACTGTGTTTAGATAACTGACATCAACGCCGCTAACATTTGACCACAATGGGATTACAGTCAGAGGGGGGGAGGGATCAGAACAACCACATGTATGCCCAGCCCCCCTCTCCGTCACACCCCTAAAAACACCAAGCATTTCCACACAGCTACTGAACTTCATTAACCTCGTCCAGAGAACTTTAGGCCGCGGTCACTTCCCCCTCACTTTCACTTCCTCGGCGAAGTAGGAGTAGTGCACGAGAGAGTAGTGGCCGTTCATTAACCTCTCACAGACGGGCATGCACTTCCTACAGACAAGAGGGGCATCCATTTCCTGGACGGATCAACTTCAAAGTGAAATCATAATTAATCGCTTGCTGCACTCACCGCGCTACCAAGGGTTCCATCTCGATGCATTCTTTCACAAAACATAGCCTATACATTAAACCATAAAGTTCTACCACTATGCATTAAAATAATGCACTTAGTTTGAACAAATTGATAGAGCATATTAAGTTCAGACACATAAACTGCAACGCCTAATTAGGCGCAGGAATTTACTACTAAACGATAATAAACTATGCTTCTTGAGAGAAACTGCATAATTAACTCTTCAAAGAAAGTTCTTCAAGTTTTTGAGAGAGAAAGCCCAGCTACAGTAATTGCTCTATTGTGGATCTTCAGAACAAAGCCAGCTTAGACTCAGACGTACAACAAACAGAACTAAATAACTGGCCATTTAATACTATCATGCGTTGAACATTTAACAAACAAATATTTAGTAGTACCTGCTTTTACGATTGTGTTACAGAAGAAAAGAAAATTCTGCTTAGTCCTACAATCCTGAATGTTTCACATATTTACACTACATGACTATAATAGGCAGCTTGTTATAAAATCTTTCAATAAATAACCCATAATTAAGTTTTTTAAATTCTTATGCAAACCTAATCAGTCAATTTTTTTTTTTCTTGCAAAATAGTATAGTACCATTTATCAGCATTTATTCTTGTAGTGCTTCTCCATTACATGAATCAATCATTTTTATACTCCACAATGTTTCACATCTGCCATCGCAGTGTTGCAATATCTCACCAACCCCTCTGTACTCACGCTGTAATGTAATACCACAGAGAGAAAAACAGTACAACAAATATAACAAATCACTGTGTAACATAATACCACAGGTAGCCGCTACGGCTGGATACAGCAATACCTGCTCTTTACCGGTAAATAGTAAACACCAGCACCAACGTGTAGCACACCTTAAACCATAAATGTACAGCTGGATAAAACAGTATACCTGTAATTGACTGAATATAGATCTAAAACCTACAGTAAATATTAACACAAAGGTAACCAACAGGCAGGCAGATGACCAGTACATTTAAACCGAACAATACTGGGCAATCAGTGAGCATAGATGATGACTCACACAAAACAACTTGGAAATTAAAATACATGAGGTCAGAATAAACTCTACAAAACTGATCCATAGAAATTTCTTGTTTCTCCCTTCACCTTAATAATTATGTAATCAATATAAGACTGTCTCTCTGTCTGTCTCTTTCTCCCTCTCCCTCGCTCTCATCTGTCTCTTTCTCCCTCTCCCTCTCTCTCGCTCGCTCTCTGTCTGTCTCTTTCTCTATCTCCCTCTCTCTCTCGCAGCGAGAGAGAGAGTAAAGTCAGCCCGACCTTGAGTAAGACAAGATCAACAGACTGTTTACATCAACAATAAATAACACATCAGTTCTGTTCCAGTAATCAGCCACACCTATATGTAGGAGGATGGAAGGCAGATATGCTAGGCATCCAAGCAGTGAGGTACAGAGAGTAAGACAGAAGGTACTACTAGGCATACAAGCAGCGAGCAAAAGAGAGTAAGACTGAAGGCAACACAAGACATACAAGCAATGAGGCAAAGAGGCCAACACAGAAGGCAACAGTAACAACGTTTTACTGATCACAGCAGATGTACAACGTCTCTTGGTGCACATCCAATCAATCTAAAACTTTTCATCAATGGGCGATTCCACGGTTACTAACGTTACACTTTGAACGATTACTTTAACTTTGTCACCCCACTACTTTGTAGCTATT